>JAHWFP010059479.1:7016-29172 GCA_023313725.1 Lithobius niger
CAGCCGACGATAACTTATGTAAAATGTTTGCTTTTTTTGTAATAACTGTCAAACAATGTTTGATTGGTGCCTGTGAAAGCGCAATTTATTTTTATTTGCGAAGCAGACAAAATTACCGTAGTTTCACTTCTGAAGCCGTACTGCACAATGTGGGTTTTTTTTTTATGTAAATGGCAAAATTGGTTCGTGTAAAATAAAACGGTCAGGAACGAAAGTGGAAGGCCAACAACATGAAAGGAATGGGGAGAAGGTGTTCACCTCTGTACTTGGTAAGTTAAATCGTGACCATACCAGATAATGCAAATGTCCCAATGCCTGCACCAGACACGCCCATAGTGTTCCTGTGTGTTCAACTTTAGACATTATTCATAGTTGTGAGTCACATTTTACACTGTGCTGACTACAGACGCAGTGCTACAAACACGGCAGGTGTATACAAGCACAGTAAATGTGCACCATTTCAACTATTACTGTCTTGATACTTAGTGTTTTTCATTCTTTCAGATGCAATGTGCTGTATCATTATGGAGAAACATGTGATGAATTTCAAAGGGGACCTGATCAGGTTAGTTAACCGCTGTTGTTGTTTAAGATTGTTTGTTTGTTTTCTTGAATTAGTCTTCAAACCTTAGTAGTAATACTCATTTAATACGTACAGTTCAAAAGGAAACACTCGCTTTCACTACGAAGACATAATACAATGTCTAGTAAATTTTGAAAAGCTTTCTGCTTTCTTCATCAGGCGTAGAGATAGTCAAGCACTTGGAAACAAGCCAAACAAGATTTAAAACCGGCGGTCGCCGTCACCTCCAGTATGCCAGCGCCTACTCAGTGTACTATTCACTTGGATCTGCAGGGCCTACTCATTGCACCGGAGTGGGCACTGGCAGATCCAGGCAAATAGTATATTGAGTAGGCGCTGGTATACTGGAGGTGACGGCGACCGCCGGTTTTAAATCTTGTTTAGCTCTTGTTCAAGTGCAAGATGTGAAAAGTGTTTTGACTACCTTTAAGCCTGATGAAGAAAGCAGAAAGCTTTTGAAAATTTGCCAGACATTGTTTTGTGTCTTCGTAGTGAAAGCGAGTGTTTCCTTTTGAATTGTAAGTATTGAATTATGGTTTATGGAGTTTCACTGTTCGAACGCCAACTAAGGTTTTAGTGCTCATTTGTATATTTGGTTGGTATTCACCTTGTATAACTTGTAATAAACCCAATATCTTGGATAGAGTGTTGGCTCTTGGTAGAGTGCCTAGGTCCACTTTACAAATCATCGATGAGCAACTTTATGTGTGGCATACTTTGACACTTGACCAAGCTTGTACATACAATACATGCAAGCTTGCAATACATGTTAGATTGTCTGAAAGTCAAACTATTGTAGCAACTATTACAGCGGCAAGCCGCGAAAGAAGTCATCTTTGCACATTTACCTTAACTCGCATATTAAATGGGCTTGGGCGGTTGGAGTATATTTGACAGGAAAAACACGGTTGGGGCGGGGGGAGGGGTGTGTGTTTGAGCGTATCTTATTGTCTCGCACAAATATGCACGCAAGCCAAACATTTTTCGGTCCCCAGTAACACCCTTATTGCTGCAGTATGGACTATTGGGGTTATGGCCTGGGAAGAGCAGTCGCCCAGGGTTTGATGTGCATTGGCAGATGGTGTGAAATCCGTACGGTCCAGGAACATGAAATCTCTGATATTGCGTGCCCACGATCACATCCAGGACTTTTCTGCCGACCGTTGTATACATGTTACCCACATCATACATTTTTTTTTGTCATGTTTTCATTGTTTTTTTTCTAATTCTTCCTATTGTACCTTGTATACAGTCAAAGCAAAATAAATAAATTGTATGCACAATTCGTGACCTGTAAAGACACAGTTCCCAGAGAATTTTAGAAATCCATACCCTGACTATCCATGACCAGTACAGTCGGACATCCATTGAAGGATTGGGATTTTATTCCATCAACTTATTGTAATTTAATAATGCACTAGGCCTAGTTAGTTCCTGTTTAATATACAATTTTAACACTGACAACAAAGTGCAGTACAAGCTTACTATACTACCGTGCTGTTGACGACCCCAAAATATACAAAAGTGTAGTAAACGTTCAAGTTACGACGTTTCCAACATATGACTAGTTCACTGGTTTTAATTCACACTTCATATGTTGCTCTTTTTCTTCAGAAGTTCTTGTTTTTTTTGTTCCAAGTTTTGCGTACAGCTGTTGAGCTTCCAATCTTTGTTGTTTTTCTTTCGTTGCGCTCCAAGATTTTTACGGTCTCAAACAATTTGTTTAAGCCTTCTTTTCCTCTTTAGTTGCGACTATCTTCTGTTACCTCTTGCGAGCCAATTTTACCAATTTCAGTAGTTTGCTGTCAACTACAACAGAATCCACCTCTTCCGCTTGGGTGACCGCATCATGCACATGTTTTTGACATACAACAGAACGTTCACACAAGTTTTCAACAAGGCGAGACTTATTAACCGAAAACCCACTTTTCACACAGGCATTGCCAAGGGACGGTATGGGACACAACTTAACAATGTACCAAAGTTCTTCATAGTTCTTGTCGTGTGCAAGGACCGATGCAAAGAACTTGTCCAGGCGTTCATTGTCATTACTGCCTGAAATAAAGATTCTGAACTTGACTGCCAATTAACCTTTATCAGTAGCGGCTTCACACAGGTTTGTGTGCTGTTTTTTGGCTTTCTCCGTAATGGCAGCATAAGTGTGGTTTAAGTCATTAAGTATACTTAGTTCACTTACTTATTCCATGTTTTTCAAGCCTGCTCCGAAGAGCTATAATGCTTGGATCCAAACATGACAGTCTACGAAGTTACGAACAACTTTGTACTTTAACAGACTTTTCTCGTATCAGCTTTCCTATAATTTACATGAGAATTTTGCAACAATCGTGTAGAAATGCTAATTCATCCTGTCAGATGCTTTTCAAACTTGTAAAGTGTCTCTTTGCACTGAAGCGTACATCAATTCTGCGCACCCCTATTTGATTTTCTGCAGATGTCATGTCGATATTGATACCCTTAGTCACAGTGTTTGCTCCTTCCAGGTTCTCCTGTTTGGTGATGCATCCTATGAACCCTTTTAAGAAAATCACGTAGCTCTTTATGTAAGTAAGGCCCAAGACGCGTTGAACTTTGGAATTTCTTCAAGAAAGACTTATATTCTTCTGCAATGTATTTGAAGAATACTAAGTTGTACTTCCTTAGTTTGTCAGATGTTTCCAATTTTACAACTGTGTAGGGTTTGGTGTAGTTTAGTAGTTTGATTGTTTTACGTACTGCTGTACATTCTTCATGGTAGAATCCTCAATGTGTTAGAAATGAGAAGCCCCCTTCGTTCTCGGCACATATGAACCTATCCGCTCAACACGCAATTTATGCAAAAATCACATGTCTCTCCTCCACTCACCTCGCGCTATCCCACCACTACTTTTTTGCCATGGCACAGACTTGTTGTATGTCGGCCTTTGCGTGTTCATTTTCTGGTATTTTTGTACGTGTTCGTCATGCCTAAAGACGATAAGAAGCATCCGAAGTCCATGAGAATTGACTACCGTGAACCAGTGTAGGATTCGGAAGTGGCGACAGTAGAAGTACAAGTAAGTAAAAGTAATGTAGGTGGCCAAGAAAGTGGCGTTAGGCGTAATGTTGTGTTGATTCCGTCAGAGCCGGCCATCCCGTGGGGAAATTCCGTGGACTCTGATCAGTCATTTACAAAGCTATTGCGTGCAGAGATGCATATGGCTTTTCGTGATGAAGTTGTTATGGTCGGAGTCGAGGCCGCCAATTCAAACGAGCGGCAACTTGGCCGCGTCGTAGTGAGAAAAACTGGAAAGCAGATGATGATCTCCAGAACCATAGGGAGACTTGATCAATGCTTGTTTATTATGACGAATATGAGAACATAGTGGACGATGTTCATTCTTGTGAGTAGCACGTGTACGAAGCCTGGGCCATGGAACGTGGTAAAGGCATTAATGATGTCTGGTGATACGTTACCAGAGGCGATTCCGGCTAAACGTTCAGTGTGGGTTGTAGACAAAAGATCTGATTTAGGTGGAATGTGCAAAAAGAGGTGCATTTGTTGGATGCGGATAAGAGAGTTGATACGGGATCATTGTGCGGTTGAGCCGACGTTGCAATGTGAATTCTGGCCACCTTGAAGACCTACGCTCCTACGAGTGTCAAATAAGTGCACCTTTATGGAACAGGTGGATGGTGCTCTAGTGAAAGTGTTGTTGCCTATTTTGAAAGCCTTCCATGGAGCTAGTGGATTTTTTCAAGTACTGGAAGAACAGCTTTCTCAGATTCTCGTAGATGTGACAGGCTGTAAATTCGATCCTTATTAAAATAAATTGTGCATGGCGTGAAAAATTGAAACACGTCTTTGTGGATGGAGTTCGAAGTGAACTGTTGGCTAGGGATCCGTCTTTATCGAAATTGTTTGGTGCTACGTTGCATGATTTATTGAAACAAACCCAGAACTAGGCCGCTGCTACGGCCCAGGCAACGAATTTGACTAGAAAAATGTGGGTGCCATGGAAAGAAAATACATGCATAGTTGCATACTTTAATAGCTATGGAATAAAATTACATTTCAAATCCTTGTTGTTTTAGGATGTGAAGGAAGAAAATAATGTGTTTTAAATATAGGCCTACACGGGGGAAAAAATTCCCAGTAGTTAAATGTGTGACGATAAAGCAGTGGCAATTGTAAAATAAATGGACAGACTTAACGTACTCTTGTCTTTGTGACGGGCTTGTTCAGTTAAAAAAAAAAAATCTGTTACACAGCACACATTTTACCTTTTTTTTTTTAATTTTTAGCGATGGTCTTTTTCAACTATTAATTACATTCATCGTTAAAACCCACGCGAACCAAAATTTCAGCCCTAATTCACAGTTGGAAATTGTACAGTATTAACATCTCGCGGTACCATTATCGATACCGATGTGGCCTTGAAAATTGAAGTTGAGCCTTGAAAAAGCCTCGAAACGACCTTAACAAATATTAACCAACAATTGTACGAACCCTGTGGTAGGGTTTGAAGAAGCGTGGGCAACCAGGTATGCGTTTACTGGGATTGTGTTGAGTTGCACAATGAAGGAAGTCTCCCGCCACCATTATACTTCGTCTTGCTGTTTTTCTTCTTCTTTCAGTGGCGGTCACCATTCTTTCTGCACAGTTGTGTTATTTTTGTCCTTTTTTTTGCTGGGACTTTTATCGGCGGGTTCGGCACCAACTTCTACCTCCTGCTGTGTTCCTTACTTTGCATTGGTGTCTGGTTTAATTATTTGCTAAATGCTTCTCTCCCGTGTGTTTTGTGGTGTGCAGTCAGAGATGTGTCATGTGTGTGCTCTTCAGTTTTGCAACGTTTCAGTTTTCTTGTTTTTCATAGCGTTTTATTTGGTTGAGGTGATTGTTTGGTCGTTGCATTTCATTGTGGTTTTTTTCTGAATATGTGCATTCTTATTGCTTGTGTAATCCTAAAATCAGTCAAAAACAAATGCATGTAGGCATTTAATTAAAGACTATCTTTCAAATTTATCCTTAATCACGACTAAAAATAAGGCCTACAGTGGCAAAGTCATGTTTAAAATGTAAATAGACAAGAGGAAGAAACACGATTGTCGATCAGTAATAGTCAGAACTCCCATTAAGAGCCCCCAGTAAAAGTCTTGGCTCAGCTACTAGCCACAGAGCACCCTTTTAGAGCCCGGTCTCGGCCACCCCTGACATTTAAAGGAAGTAGAGGGCTCTGTGCTGCTTCGTGCTCAATTCTGGTATGTGTCCTAGAAACCTCCGATTGGAATACTGTACCTTGCAAAATTGTCCGTCTCGTATTTTGGCACTATGGCTTCGTCTGGGAGCATGTCACCTCGCAAGTCTTGCAATATCCTGTCATCACTGAGTGGCAGGGTCCCGTTTCTAGTCGCTGACCAGGTCAACTTCCTCTTCTCCACCACGGGAAGGTAATTTTACTACTGTAGGCTACGCTCGGCTACCGCTCACCCCCACTAGTCGAAATTAATGTTGTTGTTTTTTTAATTTAAATTATGAGAGCTTATAATTTTTTCTTTCCTGTCTAGTGCAATGCTTCAGCTAATGGAATCGACAAGAAAGCTGCATTTGAATGTGACTCGCCACTTTCTTCAGAGAGAGCGTCTGCGTCTGTTGTCACTGATGCACGTGCTATTTCACCATTTGACAGAAAGCCGTTTTCACCATCTGACGCTGTGTCTGCAAGTTCAAGTAGAGCTGTGTCAGCTGGAGTACCCAAAAACGAAAGCCCTTCAGCTCCTTCTGTGCCATTAGTGATGCCATCAAGAGAAGCCGTCTGTGTTGTCACTCCGGCTCCTCATGTGCCATTGACATTAGGGCCTCTTTCACCAACTCGTACAGAAAGTCAGGCTTTGCCATCTCACCCGTTCGCAAATTCTCCACCTGTTGAATATCCAAGCAGGGTAAATGATGTGCCATTTTCACATAACACTAACCCATTTTTGTCCAGCGGTTCGAGGACCAGTACTAGCTCTACAACACCTGGCTTAGCTAATACTTCCTCAACCATGGTATATCCAGGTGTACCAAGTTCAACAGCATTTTCAAGGCCAAACTCCTCCGTAGCAGGGCAACCTGTGGTTTCGTGTGGAATGCCAAGTCGCACCGCTAAAACTCCAAGTCCCACGGCACAAAACCCGTCACCTGTTTACTACCCACAAACGCAGAGGCCAGCTGCACCGTCGACTCAGCATACGTCATCCTCTAGTTATGGTACACAGCGTGTTACATCATACTCGACTCCAACGACGCCATCGTCTGCTTACTCATCGTTCAACGACGTTCAGAATCGTCAATCAGAGCAAGCAAGAAGCTACAGTTCGCAAGCTAATTCCCCAAAGACTCCTTCGATGCAAACCCGTCGAAGTTCTGAACAAAAAGATAACGGATGCTCCGTTATGTAAAATTTAGGGTCATTTGATCAAACGTGGGTAGTGTGTTGGGTGCAAGCTTGTATTGGCTTGTTTCAAAGTTGCAGATACGTTCCTTGTACTTAATTTTCCAATGGCCATTCTTTGTTTTAAACATAAGAAGTACTTCACGTTAGTACTACTTTGTTGCTTAGAGATGAATTATTTTTTAAAGAAATGCCATTGGAAATTAATGTTTTTTGGAGAAACTACAGAAATTCGTAATGATAATGGCCGTTTTTGATTATCGTTGTTCAAAGTTGGTGTGTCGGGACCCACACGTGCAATGTTACATTTATAACACCACGAGTCAGTGAACGAGTTACAATTTTGTAAGTATATTAATACAGTTTCATTTCAGTATTACCCAAATATTTCTTGATTCACTAAATATGAATCTTTATATGGTGTCAGTTAAAATAACCAACCAAAAAGCCTTCCATGCAGGCTCAGTAAAATTGCATGTAATCTGCTATGGCAAAAATGGTATTCATCGTTAGTGTTCGATAAATACTGTACTGGTGAGCTTTAATAGCTTCACATTTCTTGTTAATTAGTTATGCATGTCGGACACTATTTACGACGAACTATTTGTGTACGAGCTGTGTGTAGCAGTGCACATGGAAGTGTATAAAATTTTGTCTTTATTGTACGCCATGCCAAAAAATTGTACTATGACGATGCTAAGGCAACAAACATACAATTGCTTCAACTCTGTAAAATCTCTTGCATGGAAATTTCTATACCGTTCCCGAGAGATTCCAGCATCAAGAGGGTAAAAAACTAACCTTGTTTTATGGGATTTTATCAGCAAATTCTGCATGTGAGTAAGCCATTTTATTTATCAAAATTTAATTGGAAACTTACAGCTTGTTTCGCAAAGTTTTCTGCTAGTCTGAAACGATTCCAAAATTATTAGCTCCTCTGGCAACATCTGTGCACACTACCAGAGTTCTACTTTTGTTGACTTTATGTGAATAGGGTCATATTTCATTTAAACTAGCATGAAAGGTAAGTTCCATCAACGCTCGTTTTGACAGCGAACGAACCACAAGTGAAAAAAAAATGGTGGTGTGCAATCAGATTTAGACGGGAGCTATTATATATGTATGATGCTCAAAAAATTCAAGCTGGGTTGAGCTATTTGCAACTTATACTCTACTCGCATACCCGAATGAGCTATATTACCACACAACCAACATATCAAAGATATGTGGCATATTCTATAACTGAATTGAAAGTGTTTTAGTAGGTTGGTGCTTGCAAGTTCTGCTTCACATACACGCGAGTAGACTATCAGTGATCTGCACAATCGTCCTCAACATTTATTTTCCAAAGTCCCCGAGTATAAAAAAAACATGTGAGAGTTCTCCTGTAAAACAAGGTATTTTTTTCCCCCCAAGATACACAAACGTGAATATGATTATATAACCCAAAGACCATGTGCTAGTTTTAAGACCCATTTAAGTATTGTTAACATGCCTAACGGGGAACGTTTTACTCCTAATGATAGAAGGAATTTTAAACATCGATTCTGTCCATTTTATCGAGGTAAATTAATTTTAATGAGGGGAGTTACCATTGACCATTCGTGCTTTTGTTATTACAAGACCACAATGGTGAATGCCGCAGTTACAACCTAAACGTTTTGTAGGTAAAAAACGTAAAGGAGCTGTGGTTTGGTGCGGACGTTCTGAAAGTTGCATTTGAAGTTCAGCAAGAATTGCTGCACTAACGGTTTGTTAAGTTCAGGGGTTTGCTTCTGGTTTTTTCAAAATCTGAAGCGATTACAAAAGGGTTTATGAAAGCTGAGGCTAGTCGGAATATTTTTGTGAACGTGCCATTCCTTCACTGCAAGAAGGAAAAATGGTGAAGGTCGTGGTTTTGTTTTTCCTCGATAACTTTTACACTAACACATTTGTAGAGCTATTGGAGATTTCGGGGCACGAAGCGCACATCCAGGTAGCCAGTTTTTGAAACCGGTTTCCAAGTAGTTAAAGTTTACATGTTTAAATGAGTGTTTTGATGTTCAGAGCCGCTTATTCATATTTAATAAAACTTGGTCAATAAGTTGAATGGATGTGAGCGGGGTTGGTACCCTGTCGTGCATAAAACACTTTGCGCAGAAACTCTTTGTCATAGGTCGACTTTGTATGGGCCGACAATTTAAGTCCTCAATTGATGTTGCTTTGGTTCAAGGGTTGGATAAGTATACAAGAATTCCCTAATAAAAAATAACCAAAAAAAAAAACTTTGTGTTATTGGTGTTGAGGATTTATCATCATAGTTTGTTTTTGTTATTTTCGTGTTTGGTGGTGGATGGGTAATGCCCCACATTTTTCTCATAATATTGTGAATTAAGGCGTGTGAAATACAGGTGAGAGTGGCCTAGGCTTATATTACCAATATCTAAGGAATACGGCTACAGTTCAGTTGTGCAAGCTACTGCTATAAATTTTTTTTTTCTCTCGGCAGGTTTTGGCCAACTTTTTTCCTTTCTTAACAGGAAAGGTACTGTGCTGTATTTGTACTCATGTAGACATTGTTTTCAAATAACTATTTTATTTCTATTCTTTCAATTAAGTACTACGTCTTTGTTGTCAAATCTTTGTTGAGTTTGAATGTAATCAACAACTTAATTTTGCAACAACCATTTATCCTTTTGTATTCTATAGAAGCTACTATTACTATTTCATTCACCTATTTGTTAGCTTTGCAGTTGAACCTGTGTAGTTTTGATTATTTGGCCTTGGTACATAAATGGCAGTGTAGTTCCTAAGTGTAAAATTACCAGGGCTGCACCTGTAAAGTGTCCATCATAGGTCATGTACCGGAATAGAGCATCAAACGTACGGGACGGATACATGCTAGGTAAGGCTGTACCAATACCACTTTTAACGATCCGATGCTGATTTAATTCAAGACGAGACTTCGTGTTGCACTGTTATTTTTGGAATCGTGACCGTCTGAAGGCAGGGAACACAAAGTTCTCGATGCAGATAATCATTTTATTCAGGATGAAACTTTGTGTTGCACTTCAATTTCCAGAACTGTGGCAGACAGCAGGCAGGAAACATGAAACTCTACATCATCAAGGGTGAAGTGTGGTATCTGCAAAGGAATCTCTAAGAAATACCGATTCCAATACATTGAATATCTGCAGATTTACCGATACGGTATCTGCATCTGTACAGCCTTAATGCTAGGTATTGAAAGTCCGATACCACTAAAAAATTAATTTTGTTAAGTTGGCAGCTTTAAGTACATAGTTTCAGTTGTCTGGCTGCTTACGTATTTGTTGCTCAGTTGTGTTTAGCTACAGACTTCAAAATTGCTGTATTCAAAAATCTCGGGAGGGGGGGGGGTGCTCGCAACTTGGTGTATTTAAGCATCAAAATCTTGCCATTTGATGAAATTATGGTGGGGGGGGGGGTGACTGATAAAAGCAGCAGTCGACGCAGCCCTGGTATTTTTTTTTTAGCGTAATTAACCCTTTAAGGACGGGTGCGCCCGAATGCGCCCGCTGTATAATCATTGTTTACAGCTCTTCTACAAGTCGTATCGAAAACTTCCAGCCAATTATAGTAAAATTTAAACTGGGACATGAAAGCCAGACCATTAAGGATAAAAATGACGCATGTTTCATTCCCTTACCTCAACTGGGTGAGAAGCTGCGATTTTTTTTCTACAAGTCAGTTATAAGTTCTTAGCGCACAGTCAGTCCTTAAAGGGTTAAAGTTTATCATGTAAATTTTATGTTGGGAACAATTTTTTTTTAAGTTTTAATAAAGTTGTTTAGACGAGAAAGTTTTTGTTTACAAAAGGTAACCTGTTACAAGATTTATTTTGTAATTGAAAAGTTCCTCTTTTTGGCTGCTTTTTTCTATAAAAAAAAAAACTATTTTCATGAGGAAAAACCAAAATAGTGTAACGATGTTTCCTATATTAATTAGTGTCTCTTAAAAGAAAAGAAAAATTGACCAGCGTAGTTTTGGACGATCTACAGGAAGTCTTGAAAAGCAACATTCTTTTTTCTCACTTTAGAACGTGTCGTAGCTTTAAGTATTGTGTACACAGGGTTATAGCAAGAATTCTATAAATTCTTGGTTAGTAGATTTAATTATTGTCTTTGTTTGTTGATACATTGATTATTTAATTAGTTTTAAGTTAAATGTATGTATTGTATTATGCATTGAGAGAAGTAACAGTATTGTATCACAAAACATTGTTTGAATTTTTTGGCGAAATGAAATATTGCTCACTTTACATAGTTTGGTTTTATAATGTTGTTACGAAATTGTTTCATTTTACCTGCTAGAACAAACTACCATTATCCAGGATTGTGTCCACTTCCTGTGTAATTTGTGGCCAGAGTAATTGTCACCATTTGTTTTAAAATATATTTTAGTATTATGTAGATGCAACACATTGATAATTACCGTAAATCGTGTATTAAAAGCCCAGTTGAAGCTAAAGCTCTCCCCCTAAAATGCTGTAAAGTCAAAATCCTGAAATAGTAGAGTTAAAGCCCACCCCCCAAATTGTCGTTTTTCTTCAAAAAATTACCTAAAACTTATATGATGTGAATAAAGATAGTACTGCTTGCTATGTTTACTGGCCCCTTTTCCCTCCCTGTAGTAATAGTGGACTCTCCCTTTAGCTCCTACCACCTGCACAAGACATCTCTCACCTAAGCCTCGTCCCTTCTTCACAGCAACTAAAAGGGTGTAAAAATTGGTCTTCAGAGTTCGTTCAAATGCTTCAAATTTTCTGTAATAGATGTCCAGAAAGGTTAGAAAATTGATAATGCTGGATTTAAAGCCCACTCCCGTATTTTTGCCAAATTAACTGCATAAGCCCATGGGCGTTTAATCCACGATTTACGGTAATTTATTTTGATAAAACAGAAAGATACTCACCTAATAGAACAAAAATAAAAAAGCCAGAAATCGGTTCTGACAGAAATATAGACGGCGTAGCTAATCTTGAAACTTAACACTATAGTTTGGTCCACATTATGTTTGCAGGAAACTGGCTGTATGATGCCATGTTTCTTTCCACTAAGAGTTCAAAAAACATCTAAATGTCGCACTGGTAGACTCTGAACAGTAACTGTGCAGTCTACAAGTGTGATATCCACATGTTTTTGCACACTCGGAGTGCAAGGAAACATGGCATCATACAGCGAATTTCCTGCAAACATAGTGTGGAACAAATACAGATCATTCCAAAGCCCCACAACAGCGCAGGCGAAGAACTTCTTTAATCCTTCTTGTAAGTGCACGGGGTTGGAAAGCCTTTTTTAGTTGCCAAGAAAATCAGTGGTGACACTAGGATAAAGAAATTGGCTTGCTAGAGTGTGGTGATGCTCCCGAAAATCTTGTTAATCATCGATTAAGCAACTCTGTTGCTTCTCAGCCAGCCTGCTCGAGGCACACGCGACGTAGGTGCTGTTTGTAGGGCACATCGTAAGCATGAGTTGGAAGCCACCTAGCAGTGTGCTGCACCTTTTCCAACCATGTATTAACTAGTTCTAATGTTGCTACAGGATGGTATAGGGCCTATTGAGTATTGAAATGAAAAAAAAAATCTGTTTGTGCCATACGCAGTTTTACAGGCTTCGACTTAAAAGTACTTAGTAATATTGAGAATTCAGACCAAACCAGCCAACATAATACATGATCTGAGTTTGATAATGTTATTTTTATTGCCGACTTCCTAGACTGAGAAAAGTCACGCTGGTAACTTATGTTGTTTGGCACCTGAACCTGACAGTGTTTTTGCTTCGTGATTTTGATCAGTTTGCACATTAGTGATAACATTGAAAAGGCCATTTGTTTTGCTGGATGCTCGATTTTTGTTGGTTTCACGAATGTGCATCAAATTTTAGCCTCAACTAGTAATCATTCATACCAGCAGCCAATATTTTTGTTTGTTCGGGCTGAACGTCAAGCTGCTCTAAATGAGATATCTACTAATGTTCTGTTCTGTAACAAAAATACGAATGGAACCTATTTCCATTGCCCTTTGGGAAATGTCTGCCTGCTTCAGCTGGAATCGAACCTCGACCTTTGGGACCAAAGACTAAGCCCGACTTGTGCCGTTTGTTTTCAGCGAGCTTAATTGCAGACCTACATAACGTAGAAATGTGGTTAAGGTTTCAAATGAAAGAATGCTTTCCCATTCCTGTAAAAAATCTGTCATTAAAAAAAGAGCTACTCAGAATGTAGCATTGTTACAGGGCCGGAGAAGCAGTCATTGTTCTTAAGCCAAACGAAAATGGCCCGATTCTGGGTAAAGCTTAAAAGTTTGTAATATGTTGTTTGCTTTACCAGCAACAAAATTTAAATGCTGACAAGATCACTTTTTGAAATTTTCTGCTTTAGGTGCCGAGTTAAATTGTTGAAATATGTAGTCAGCAACCAACAAAATAGACAGTGCTGACTTAATAATTAAGTGTAGATTATTGCATTAACGACGTCCAGCAATCTGCATAAGGGCTATCTCAGGGATGTTCACAAAATTAAATATACCAATTTGAATTGCTGCAAAGCACCATCCTTGGGCAAAGGACTTAATGCTGTATATGACATTGTAGTTCGGCCTAGCAAATTTCAACTTACACAGCTGGTTGTCTTACATTTTTTAACTAGGCTACTGTAGTTTTGAAATAAATTGAAGCATTTTAATGAAATTTAGGTAATGTAATGATTCTTTGCCAATATTGTCTTGAAGTTTGCCTGAAAACAAATGTTCGATAGACAAGCTTACAGGAAGAGCTCGTTTGTTGATTCTTGTGAAAACACACAATCGAAGCTGGCTGTGAGTGATATTTTATTCGTAGTAAGGTTTTTATTTTAGTTCAGATGTAATATTCTTATTTGTATATCGCAATCCAAAGATATTAAATGATGATGAACAAAAAAAATCAAGTGTGCATGTGTTCGTTTCAAAATTTATGTGCAGATTTAACGGTAACTTTCTACTGGATTCGCCACAGGATTTGTCTGGAATAATACCATGCTCCATGGCACTTTGCTTGGACATTACAATACATTAGCTACTAACTATTGTGTTCAAGGATATGCATACGTGTTTCCAGTACGGTATCTGTGCGAACCTTTGATTGCAGTCAACACAAGGGTGACTTTTCAAGCCTGTATAGAAGTGGGTCCAGCTTTAGCAGTACCACTGTATTTATGCCCTCTCTTGTGGAGGTTCTATAACTGGCCTCGTGGGAACGTAAGTAGTAATTTGGGAAAGACTTACACCAAAGGCAAATACAAAGTCCCCTCAACTTGGAGGTCAAGATGCATTCCTACTGCCATTAGTTCCAACCAAATTCATCAGATATCTGTAGGCTACAGACAAGCAAGGAGGGAACAACTTTGTACGTACCTTTCGTTTCTCGCACTACCGGTGCTGGTATACTTTCTGCCACATTAAGTTTGCACCAAACTGGCTGTATGGCGCCACATATCCTCTCACTACGAGTGAAA
Source organism: Lithobius niger (assembly GCA_023313725.1). Lineage (NCBI taxonomy): Eukaryota > Metazoa > Arthropoda > Chilopoda > Lithobiomorpha > Lithobiidae > Lithobius > Lithobius niger. The sequence goes on from JAHWFP010059479.1 coordinate 21,525, forward strand.
AAACATGTAGATACCACACTTGTAGATTCGCCACAGTTGCCGTTAAAGGCTGGTTGCCACCAAATCAGCATTGGGGTATCTAGGCCTATTGAGTTCTCTCTCGCAGGAAACAAAACTTTTAAGCGCAACAAAGAAGCCACGTGACTCCTTAATTATTGAGTAAAAATTTGGTACATCCTCGTGCACCTGGAAACAAGCTATTGGTTAACGATACTTATGTTATAGATGGTACCACAGAAAAATATAAAGAAAATCCCCTGGCGCCATCTAGTGACACTAATATCATTAATCTTTATAGCTCGTTTCCAGGTGCACACGAGGGCGTACCAAATTGTTATTCAATATTAAAGGAGTCGTGTGGCTTGTTTGTTGCGTTTAAAAGTCTTGCTATGTGCAGTCCTTTGCTTCCTGCGAGAGAAAACTCGATAGACCTAGATGCTGCAATGCTAATTTGGTGGCAACTGGCCTTTAAGAGTGTACGAGTGGGCCATTTTCACTCGTAGTGGAATGAAATAAGGCGTGGTAGTCCGTTTACTGCCTACTAATTTTCATACACAAGTTTGTAGGTATTTATCACAAATATGTGATGAGAACCAACGAGGGGGGGGGGGGGGGTGGCACTTTATTAGCTCCGGCTTTACCTCAACTCACACCACTTTAGCGGAACGCTTTTCAACAGACTAGCAGATAAACATTACTCAACCTAGTAGGGGTAAATATCGGGGTATTTTTTGCCAAGCCGAAGTCACTACTGCTTTTGTTTTCCATTCAACTCGCAGGGCTTAAACGAAGTGCACGTTCAGAGTTGAGAAAGACGTGCAGGGGCAGGTTTTGTAGCATTTGGAGGATTTCTAAGTACCAATTGCACAAAATCTAACGATATTTTGCAGAATCCATCGTCTGATTGGGAGGGTCAGGCCTCCCTGGGAATGTATTGCAGGGCCCTCGGGCCCCCCCGGGGGGGGGGGGGGGGAGGCTGCCGCAAGGTAGTGTGGAAAAATCTGCTTGAACTTGAAACGCTTTCCTTTTCAACTTTCATAGGAAATAGTTTAAAAATTTTTGAAAAGATGTTTAAAAAATAGTGTGTGTGGCCCAGTCCAATACAGGCAGTTTAAAAAAAAAAAAAAGCCAACTACATACACCCACCACAGATTACCGTCAAGGAGGTGAAAACTCTTTGATTTGTAGTTGTTTTTTCTTATAAATTTCAACGCAAAGTTCGAAAAGGTTCAATTCTTGGCATGTATTTCGAAGCAAGGGTTTTGAAGGACTAAGAGCTGGATTTTATCATTGCAAGGCTTTGAAAAATAAAGTGATTTGAAGTGGATACGTTGACATACTAAAAGTCTTCATTTAACTCTAATTATTACAGAAGGGTGAAAAAAAAGGGGTTGAAAAGGTAAAAACCAGACGGGAAAACAAATCTGTTTGGGTCTACTTTTTTTTTTAGTTTGCCTTGGCTCAAATATCACCAGCAGGATAAGGATGAAAATGCAAGTTGCAAAAGATAAGCAATGATATTTTACTATGCTACTGATAACACCCAGTTACGTTGGATAACAGTGCTTCCCAAAATAATTCAGGCACGAGTGGCCTTGGGACAAAAAAGCTGAAAAGTATTTGAGCAAGAGAAAAAACGATGGATTTTTCTGAAAATAAAAGAGTTAAGGTTCATATTAAGGTCGACTCACCTAAACTTAATGGACCCATAAGTTCAAAAATAAAGTCAAGTATAAAAAATAAACCGGAAACTTACTGAAAATGTTGCTCAGCGCAAAAAAAAAGCTTAAAATTTCTCATGTCTGTAATTGTACGAAAAAAATTCTAGTTGTTCCCCACCAAAATAAATTATTGGGATTCAGTTTTAAAATCCAGATCGGAATTTTTACGTTAAGGCCATAATTTTGTAGCAAGAATTTTAAAGCCCGTTCTTTTAACCAAAATTTTAAAAAAATTCTAAATACCCACAATCAACTTTTGATTACCCTCCCATGTTTAAAATCCAAAAAAAGCCAAGAGCATTAAATTGAAAATGTCAAAAATTGACGGGTAAAAAGTTCATTCAAAACCCATAATTATCCATTTCCATCCCCCCAAATCCCATTCTTTATTTCGTAATAACAATAAACAGCGAATCTCGATTCTCTTTTCTCATTTGATGGCCCTGAAAAGGGCCGTTTTGTGGTTTGGTAGCTGTTGAATTGGAAGATCAGCAAATCAACCGACGACGATGGATCGACGAGCAATTTACTTCTTTGCCTTCTTGGCTGCTCCAGCCTTCTTTGGCTTGGGGGACTTTGGCTTCTTGGCGGGCTTCGCCTTCTTTTCCTTTTTGGGGGCTTTGGCTTTCTTGGGGGACTTGGCCTTCTTGGGTTTGGCTGCCTTCTTTTCTGCAGTCTTCTTGGGCTTGTCAACGGAACGGCGTTTGGTTGCGGCCTTCTTTGGCTTGGCTGCCTTCTTCTCGCCGGCTGGTTTCTTTGCCTTGGTCGCACGCTTCTTGGGCTTCTCGGATTTGGCGGAGGTGCTGAGCTTGAAAGAGCCGGATGCGCCCTTGCCCTTGGTCTGGATGAGGGTTCCGTTAACGACGGCGGTCTTCAGGTACTTCTTGATGAAGGGGGCCAGCTTCTCAACATCGACCTTGTAGTTGGCGGCGATGTGCTTCTTGATGGCCTGAAGGGATGAGCCTCCACGTTCCTTCAAGTTGGTGATGGCGGAGTTGACCATGTCGGAGATCTTGGGGTGGTTGGGGGTGGTGCGGGGTTTCTTGGGCTTGGATGACTTTGCCTTCTTGGGGCTGGCTGGCGCCGCCGCTGGAGCTTCGGTATCGGCCATCTCGATCGGTTTGGGGTATCGGTTGAGAGAGAAAACGGAACGAAGTGAACTCTACTGCGAGGAGCGAGTGAATGCCGCCATCGTCGCAGCTCCCTCCTTTTATATGGCGCTGCGCGCGCGGACCAAGTTGAGAGCCCCTCTCATCCGGCGCCTGCACGCTCAACGCGATGCGATGCCCAATTTGTACTTGTTGGTCGCCTTTCCGAATTTTTTGCTTCCCAACCCCACATCCGAGACCCGTGACAATAATTTTGATTAAAAGCTGACACTTCAAGCTACGCATACGTATTTTTGTTTTGGGGATTAAACCCGTTTTTTGTTGTTTTATTAATCTCGGAATGAGTTCGGGCGGCGTCACAATTTGGGAATCGCTCGCTAAAATGCATTTTTTGTCGTAATTACGATATATGTCGACAGTTTCGATGCTACATTCGAGAAATTAGGTCTTAAGGCTTCCACGTAGGCACCCATTTCGTTTCAAATGCGCCTCAATTGTTTTCAAAATTTCAAAAACAACGAGGCATGTCGAAAAATTTCACTCGCGCGATCGCCGCTCCCAGCGACCAATGAACGCCGGCTTATAGCCTATCATGATAAAGTATTATGTCAGTGTTAAATTCAATTTTCTGTCTATACACACTTTACAATACCACTCGTGTGTTCTGTTATGCGACCATTAATTTTAAATTAAATTAAATAGTTTGCTGAATTTTGTTTAAACGTGTAGTGGTGGTAAACGGGTTGCAAAACGTTCGCCATTTTTAGGTTGCGGTGATCGATCGTGTAAGATTGTTGTTACAACTAGTTATAAACAAACAAACAAACCTTTATTAATTATTCCATTAAAAAAAAACCACAAAATAATTCTTCAAACTATATAGTAATCCAAAATACAAACTCATCCTACTGTTATAGGGTTAAAGATTAACGAAGGTCATAATGCAACTGAAGTAGGCTTTCCAGTTCAGCTACAAATACCTAAAAAAAATTGTATCCTTATTTCTGCGTACAATATTTCTCCAAAAACAATGACATAAACCGGTATAAATTGGTTTAAACTAATTAATTCACCGTATATTAGAATCCTGTGAAAAACTGGCTAGTTTTAATACTGTCATATTCCCCAAAAGGATTCGCAAACTTGTTTGCTTTGTCTGACTCAACGATTTTACAAGCTAAAAATGTATACGTATTTAAAATTTGTAGGCTACTATGGTATTACCCAAAAATACAGACGTAAATATAGTGTGACTCTTAATTGGGCATATTAGAGTTGCTGTGACAGAATCTGCATTTTTAATATGGAAAATTTTGAATGGAAAGTGACCTACGAACTTCTTTGCTTTGTCTAAACACTCAACTTCTAGTACCTGCAAGTTCGTTATTAACTAATCTTAACTTTATATTACACAAAGGTATTAATTAAGTGAAAACTAAAAAGCAGATTATTGCAAAGTAGGTAATAATTAAATTTTATAATCTACTGTACAAATTTAAACTTTAGCCGTGGTGATTTGATTTAAATAAACTTTACCACAGGTATACAATATGAATTATTGATTTTTAATTCAAAGTTTTGTGGGTTTTTTTTTTTTTGTGGGGGGGGGGGGGGGACGTTGCTGCGTACCTAAAATTCTCGTCTATAAATGACTCGTCACAAACTAAATGTCATTCTGTTAGACTACAATAGCACAAATAAGTCCATGGGGTTTTCTGACTAAAATACCACAAATACGTCTACTGTGGTTTTCTGTGTGTAGGCTATAACCACACAGGCTCATCTGTTAATATTTTTAATAAATCATTTTTCCTAAACATACAATTGAATAGCAAATCAACCAGTTTGTATTGTGGGAAACCTAACAAATGCAGCCACTTTTATTTTTTTATTTATTTTTTTTAATTTTTTCATTATTTAGCTGCCTATTCTGTTGGGGAAAAAAAAAACAATGCCAATATCAATGACAAAAAATTCGTCTTTGGCTGAAAAATTTTACATTTTGAAAGGTACCTGTACCTGTTTTTGCAGCTTTACTTCCATTTCACTAATGGGTTGAAACAACTAACTTTTTGTTGTGCTGCATATGTACCGAAAAGAAAAATAAGTTGGCTGTTCGGGGGTGGGGGATGGAATAAAAATCTGCAGGAAAAAAACTGAAAGAATGCTACAGGAAAAGCAACAAATCGTACAAATGTGGTGAAGCTTTTAACCCCACCTAGTGAACTTTGAGTGGAGGCAGTTGAACTAACCAAACCTAAAGTAACACCACCACCACCACCACCACCACGAAAAAGAAAAACGCTAATAAAAATTGTTTTTTTTTTCGTGCGGCTTCTTTTCCCATTCTGCTTTTTTTTTCCTCAATTTTTTTTTGTCTGAAGCTTGGAGGAATTTTTTTCACACACTAATTTGGCTACATGCAACAAAATATGTCACTCAGAAAAGCCAACATTGATTATGCAAGCTGGAAGCAAGGAACTTAATTTTTTTCACACCTATCTATTTATTTTTTTACCATAAAGACAAACAGCAGTACATGTTTTTACCAAACTGGATGGCGCTAAGAGGCCTATATTTGGCCAATTAGGCCTTTATTTCAGTATTTAGCCCTACATTGGAATAATAAGTATAGGCCTACATATGGGTAATTACGCATTATGCCTACATTTGGGTAATTAAGCCAAAGTTTGAGTAATTGGGCCTACAATTTGCTTTAGCCAATATATGTAATATGCTTCTTAAGGTACAAAGGATGGCTAAATAATGCCAAATGTATGTGCGAAGTGATTTTCCCCTAAAACATGGTTAAGTGATACAAAATTACAAGGTCAACCTCTACATGCAGCTGAAATAACTTTCTCCATGTTTCTGTAATTTAACAAACATTTGCTGAAGTAGTTTCGCGTTAAAGGGAGATTGCCACCAAATGACAAGCTGCAGCAGCCAACTATTTGCTGCTATCTAGGGATTTTCAAGAGGAGAACGAACACACAAATAAATTTCCTTTTACAAAACAAGCCACGTGCCTCCTTAATTATTGAGTGTAAAGTTGTTGCGCCTATGTGCACCAGAAAGCAAGTGGTAAAGTTAATCCTAACGACATCACGGGTGCTTTTTTCTACTAGACCGTTTTGAAACGCAGATTTTGAACCACTAGATGAGTGCCATCTAGTGACAGTGATATCATTAATGTTGACTGCTTGCTCCCTAGTGCACGTGAACGCACCAACTTTATATTCAATAATTAAGGAGACACATGGCTAGTTTGTTGTGTAAAAAGAAATTTCTTTGTGCACTCATTCGCTTGTTGAAATCAAGTGCTACATAAAACCAAGAATTTATAAATGCTTGATTAAACTAATTAATGGTAGACTGTGCTAGTCGTAGCAAATTGTCATGGTGAATAGGTACCTTTAAGCCGTGAAGAGAACACTAGCTGTAACAGCTCACCTGCAAGAAAACTGCTCCAGTGATTTCACACAGCATGTAATCTGTCTCAAGTTACCAGATGCAGTCAGACTTTCCTCCTTTAGTTGGTTCTGGAGCACCAGCATGATTTGATTTCATCAGGAGCAGATGAAGATGTGCATGCAATATCCAATGAGCCGCAGTCCCCAACCACTCGTCCTCACCAATCGTCCATCATGCTGCACCTGCGGCTCGTCAGATCGCATGCACACCATCTTCATCTGCTGGCCATGATTTCAAGTACGTTAAAGTTCCAAGTGACTAGACCTTGTTTATTTGGGCTGCAACTGGTGGCATAACTGCAGGGGCCAATCTGTCAGATTTCAAATGGACCAATCAACACTAGTTTAACCAAACCAGGGCACGCCATGCCATGACTCCCAAACATTACTCCCTGTGAAATCACTATTAGTACAGAACTTTACGGGATGGAAAGTCAAATGGACTTGATTTGAGTCGCAAGTCATCTATAGCTTTTGGCAAAAACTGGATAGGAGGCGAGTTCAGGTCTGCACAGACCTCCTCACACGTTATACGCTAGAGAGAATTACCATTCCAGCTCATCACATGCACTTAAAGGACACCAGGGTATTGAACTTGCGTAGTCTTGAAAGTTCCAAGGGAGAGTCCACTTTGTTTTCCTTAACATTACCACACATACATTGATGTTCTCGCGCAGTACGCAAACCAAACGCTTGCAAGTTTTAATTTGAATGTTTACAAGCTTGTTTGTGTATTACGTGAAAAGATGAATGTTATGTACAGAACTTGTGATTTTATGATTGCTTTTGCTGTAGGGAAAAATCCGCATTCCAAGCTCAGGCTTTCAATTTGGAATGAATTCCAAATTGAGAAAAACGTGAGTTGTTTGTTTGACTCCGTTCCTAGCGCAAAGAGAAAAGACCTTGGCAAAAGGGAGGTACCTAGTTTCTCGATCATCCGCTCACCAGAACACGCCATTGCCACTAACAGATTCGTGCTTGGGCCAACACTCGCGCTGTTGTACACCAGCTCACATATCGTTTGATTTTACTTTTTTTTAATAATAGGTGCAAACAGACATATAAACTCCCCTATCACAAATTTTTTGTTTATTCAAGAATGCATTTGAGGAAACAGTGCACAAAACAAGATTGCTGCCTGGAGATGGAATGTTGGGCAGTCTGAATTAACCCACATTTGCTTTCGGAATACCCAGTGAAGTCAAAAGAAGTGAAGCACGTTCAATCCACCTATTAATCCGGACTATTAACCACATTCTTGAGTGCAGCTGTAACCCACACATAGTGTATTAAATGGAAAAGGCACTTGGAACGGGGTGGACCTACCTGAAGTGGAGTAGATCGT
>JAHWFP010059479.1:29182-44806 GCA_023313725.1 Lithobius niger
TTACTGGACTGTTCAGTTCAAACCTTTTTCAATCGCTTAGTGACCCTGAAACTAAAGTAAATAAGTACCTGTGAAATAGTATTAATCCACTTGTGAGATAAAGACGGAAAGTTTCTGCGTCTTTAAAAAGACAATCCGTTTAGTGAAGAACAGATGCTTATGCAGCCACCACGGTTTTACATATCATTGCATGCATTCTACAAGGACCACATCGAGCTTGAATGGCAGACTTGTAACGAAAGATGCCAGCTATGTTATTTTAGGTTTTTAATAATGCACTACCTGATGCAGACCAAAAATTATAGATCATGGAAAAACACCTACAAGAAAAATAAAGTTGAAGGAAAAAATGCTGAAGAAAAAAATCTGGAAAAAATGTTGTCATTTTGTTATTCTTTTGTGTTGCAGTTTACAGATTAGGTCCGTTGCCTTGGCTCGAATTTCACCAGGCAGTGTTTTTTCCTGCTGCTTTTTCTCCTTGGCTATTTTCCCCCAACGTTGCTAACAACAGCACAGCTAGGTTAAGACTTAGAGAAGCTAAATACATTTATGGTGTTCATTTCGAACACATGCAGTTGTTAAATTCCCACTACCCCCACCCACCTTACACACACACTTGCACTTTTGTATATAAAGATTTAGTTAGATGTCTACACTGTTTTAAGTGGTGTATAAACTTAAAGGTTTCTTGGTTACGGGAAGTAGTCAGTTTTGTTTACTAAACTAGACAAAAATAGTATCTTTGATACATATAGGTTTATGGTTTTTTTTTTTTTTGTGATTTATTGGAAAATAAAGTCTTGGGTGTTTGACAAAGATTTCAAACAGCACAAATTTGGCAGGAGTCCCTTAACTTTTGGACAGATTACGAATGACTTCACTTCAGGTATTTTAAGGTTGAATCAAGACTTTCAGAAATATGTAATACCATTACCGTACTGTATAAAGGAGGCGAAATATGTGCAATAGGGTGAATGAAAATGTGTCTTGATAAAGCCAGCTTAGACCGACGACACTGTTTAAGTTTTTATAGGTTTCGATGGAATGTATGCAATTATAATTATAGACCATTAACGAAATGAACTATGGCTTGTTTAAAAATTAATACTTCCTCTAATTCATTCAGTTACTGTATCTGCATTAGGTTTTAACGGCTAAAGCCCAAACCAGACTGGCTGCTCGTGGCTGCCCGGTGTCGCAGTATGGTGCAAAAAAGACTTCAATATTAGTGCTTAAACAAAGCACGAACCGTACGATTGCAGCCGATTTTGACCTTGTCGACACGCAGTAACGCATCGTTTCGCACGAAATTGTCTTCTGTCTGGAGAGGCCTTAAGTCCCACACACGGTCAAACGGTCGGGGCTCAAAAACTGGTCGTGTAAACTTGATGGGCAATTCAATGCCCTGAGTGCCATAAAACTTCAAGAATAATGTCTTGAGTACCAATCGAATACTTCTTTCTAAAGGTATTCATCTATGTATGTTTCCTTGAGTAATCGGTAAGGCATCACATTCGTTTGATTGCTCCTACCCCCCTGTGGACAGAAAAAAAGGTATGCAGTGAGGAAAAAAGTTCACGAGAAAAAAACGATTGTCCCTAGTCAGCTTTTCAGAACCTTTACCCCAGCCCTTATTTCAGTCAAGGAAAAAAAGTTGAAGGGGGAAAAAGTTCAGGGGAGGAGGAGTATTTTTTCCTCCAACCTTTAGGAACCCCCCCCCCCCCCCAATAAAAAAAATAAAAGTCTTAATTTCTTGTCACGTATATTTTGGTATCGTTTTGTGAATATCACATATTTATGTAGGCTACCCATTTTCTTTTGTGTCGAATACATGATACAAACTTTTTTCTTACACTTCGAATTTCAGACTTGCATGAAAAATAAGGAGCAGATTTTAAGTGGCATATTTTAAAGCATCTTTTAGGCAATATTCAGATTAACGTCCTTTTCAACTGCCAAGGTTGTATCGGAACAGAGACGCGGACAATTTTGCTAGGTAAACTAGGAACTTTAACAGGCCACATTCTCCATATAGCAAATAAATACATTAAAGACCTGATTTTAATCTGCTGTAGATAAATTTGATGTATAACATATACACAAACCTAATTCGGTTTCCTTTTGGATTTCAATGCAAGGCTGCCTGATTGTGAGTGAAACCTAAACATCCCTACACAGCCTAAAAGCAAGTCCTCGTCGATGGCTCGGCGGTAGGGATCCCACCTTCAATCTCAAGATCAAGGTTTGGTTCCCACTCAGGCAATCTGATGTTTAAGACCAAAAAGCAATTAGTTTGTTTAATATCACTAGCTCATTTTGTTCGACCCGGCTTATGATCGCAACGAGCTTGAAGTAATTCTACAATAATGGAACATGTATATATATGTAGCTGAAATCGAAGAGTATTCTTGCTACCCAACTAACAATTTCACATAGTAAATAGATGGTGCCACTCCCACACAAAAGAGGCTGAAAACTTATGTGGCGTTATCAGACTTTCAGTTAATGTTGATCTGAAACAAAACCCACAAGAGTGAAAGAACCCGCCAAGTTTAAGCCAATCAAAGCAGTGATATCAGAACAAAAACGGCTGCCACCAAGTTGCTACATTAGCTGCCAAGCTCATATCACCAATGTAAAATCGGACAACTGCTACAACCTGTAGCAATGGTCAAGTTTTTTTCATTTAACGTGTGAAGTAATAGTCGGTGGGATTAGCTTGGCAACTAACGTAGCAGCTTGTTGGCAGCAATATTTGTCATGATTATCAGTACTTTGATTACCTGACATCTTTTACTTAGAACAAACCCAAGTAGTTTTCTTGGACAAAAATGATCGTTTTTTTTTTTTCAGGATAACTTTATTTTCCCATAAAATTAGCTTCAAATGAAATACCAAGGGATGTCGACATAGTGAAAGATTTTGGGGAAAGGTGGTGGTGAGGGGGGGGGGGGGGGAAGGCATGCACACATCCAAAAATCTTTAAGGCCCGAAAAACCCTTAACACCCAGTTTCCCACTTGTTCCCCTAGCACCCCACCCCCCCCCCCAAAAAAAAAATCTTGCAATTGATGATGTAACACATAAGGCATATCTTGGTCCCCTTCTTGAAAACCCGTACTTTTCCACAGTAATGTTTATTCTTCCAGTTCTGTGATAAAGATCCTTTTAGGCGTCGAAGAGGATGCGAAGTTTTCCCAAACTCCCTAAGGGACTCCTTAAATTTTAATCCTCTCAAGGGGCATTCTATCGTTTATTTGTGTAATGATTATTTTCATTCCTTAATGGAGGAAATTATTACGGTTAAATACCCCATCTGCGAACCCGTAAATCGACTAGTATCAGTTTACAACGATCAAGCGTAAATTAATTTAATTTTTCAAGAATAACAAATGGTTGCAAGGCTGCAATTTAAAATACATACACTAGTTCACTATTTTCGCGTTATCCCCATAAAAATACATTCCACTTATCATTTACATGGTTAGGACAATGCAGTCATTTCAGGCAGGGAGGGAAGAAATCAAGAAATATAAAAATGTTTGCAACATTTGCGCGAGTTGACCTAATGTTGCCAAACTGGGACACAGTGTTAAGCCAACGTGTAGGGAAGAATCTTTAATATGACGAGTTACTTTTAGCAAGAATTTTTGCTTTTAGGGAGGAAAACCGTCTAGTGGTGGGGGTATTTATTACAACAATCTCAATAAAATTTGTACACTACCAACTGGTCCACCCATTGCCACAACGGCAAGATGGCATAAAAATGGCCTGTAAATGGCTTGTAAACTGTAATCCTAGAAGTTGGTGCACCACATACACATTTACACAAAATAGTAGTTTAGAACAATTCATCATGCTGTACAAAATTTTAAATTTTGATTAGGTCTACGTTAGTAGAATACGGGATTAATTTTGATTTTCACGTACAAATTTAACCAGAAGTTTATTTGTAGCCAGGCCTACACAATTTTAACAACGTAAACACAGAAAATTAGATACTTATTATATTCTTTATTTTTCAATACAAAATCACTTATCAGAAATAAAGACAAAAATATTTGGATAGGACTAGTAAATTGAATTGTGTAGGCCTATGTAGGCAAATACCTGTAGGCAAATACTTTACGAGAAACCAAAATTTCGCCAATTTAAAATAGTAAGAATAGCAGTATTGGGTACTAAAGCGCAATTTTTTAATTTAATTTTCCTAGCACTGAACTGAACAGTTACTCCAGAAACAGACCTACATTCAAACTCAATTTGTAGAAAAGTTTCATAAAAAACTGAGCTGTATGTGGTGAAATACAGAAACTGGAAATTTCTGATAAGGCTATACACATGTACACTGGATAGTACAATTCTTTATTAATTAATTACTACTGCAGGTAAAAGAAGAAACGTAAGGTTGCCAAAATTGCAAATGTTTTATGTTCATTTCTAAGTTAGCAGTTTTGCTATGAGCAAACCAAAAACACTTGATATTTCAAAGTTTGAGACAAAACAAATAAGTTACTTAATATTGCACTAAACCCAAAAAAAGCGTGTTAACTGTATGGACTAAATTTAATTAGTGTTAGTCACGAATTTTCAACTTTTATTTTAGTTCTAAAAATGTAAAGTGTTGGCAGAAAGATTTTTTTTGTAATTTGTTTAAAATTCTGTTACAAGCTAATCTAGACAAGCAACAGTTTGGTTTGTGTATAACCTAAAACTTGGAAATACAATTTATTGTAAACTTTTACATTTCGAGCAAAAGTAAAACTGAAGCAAAGCGTCTTTCCTAATTTTACATAGGCTGAAGCTTTGACAAAAGTGAAACAAATGCCCTTTAAAGACTTTTCAAAACTGAATTGACCAATTTTTTTCGAGGTGTTTAGTTGTTCGGTAGGCCTAAAACTTAAAAACAGTTAACCCCATTTGTAAACCTTTACACTTCGAACAAAAGTAAACAAGAAACGGTGGCATGCACCTTTTTCTAGTTTTACACATTACAGCTGAACATGCTGGTAAAAGTGTGGAGTAGAAAGCTTTACATATATATTTTGTTTTTGTTAATAGTTGCCATTTTCATAAGCTAAGATAGTTTAGCTTGCATAGAAGGCCTAAAACTTAAAAAAAAAATACAAATCTTTGTAACCGTTTACATTTGCAGCAAATTTGACAGCCTAACGTTTTGCTAAAAATGTGGGGTCAAAAATAATTCCAAGTTACACAGCTTGCATGGTAGGCCTAAAACTTAAACATAAAAACTATAGTAAACGTTAATGCTTCGAATTTTCAACTAACTATTGGCTTATTTACACATATACCTAAACCTGCCATATGGGATAGAGAGCTTTAGAGAATTTATTTAAAATTAGTTAACTAATTATTATAACTGAACTAGCTGAAGAGTTTGTTTTAACTTACATAGCTTAAAACTTTAAATACCACTGCAAACCTTTACACTTGCAACAAAAATAAGGCAAATCAGAAAAGAAATGATACCCTTTCTAGTTTTACATAGCCTAACATTTGTAAAAGTGTGGGGCAGAAAGCAGTTAACAGAATTTTAGAAATTGGGTGAAGGTATAGATACAAAACGTAAAAATACTTCGAAATTTGAATTAAGTAACATTTAACTTTTACGTGTACGTGTGTGTACGTGTATACGTTTACTTGTACGTGTGGCGAAAAGCTTTACAGACTTTGTTTAAATCAGTTCCCATTATTTACTGTGATCACTAGACTGACAAGTTTAGTTTACACGGATAACCTCGAAGTAAAACCCATTGTAAACAAACAATGGATTTCCCTTCCATTGTAAACCTTTTCGTTTCCAGCAAAACCAACGGGGAAAAAAAAAATACGATGGTAGATCTTCCCAGTAGTCAGACGTTTTAGTAAAAATATGGAGCAAACAGATTTTACCCGATTTATTTTTGAAATGCGTGTTACAAGCTAAACAAGAGTAGTCTAGCTGCTACGTAGGCCTACAGCTTTAAAAGTAAAAATCCGTACGAAGCATTTACGTTTCCAGTAGCTGTCGACCGAAAAAAATTAAGAGTTTCTGTGGCAATCGAAAGCAGTTACACACAACATCTAAACAAGTTTCACTAACAATTAGCAGCCTTGTAGTGTAGCTAGTTTGTTGCAAAAAAAACATACGATTTTGGTTTGTTGAACGCCGGAAACTAAGACTTAGGTCTACACTTTTATTTTTTAAAGCCAGTTACAAAAATGTAGGCTAAGCGCCGCATACGAACCACAAGAAACAGCTATTTGGTTACCAATTGCAGAAATGTGTTTAGGCGTTAGCTGTTTTCTAAACCAGTGCGATTTCTAAACGTGTTGTGTAACGGTATTTTAAGTTAAACTTTGAGTGAATATGCTACCGTTTCAAGATATTTGCCGACGTATACCACAGTTTAATGATTTGAAACCAATGCTTAACCCATATTTTACTGTAAAAAGTGCCCCACCCAATATTATACTGTTGTCTGTATTTAGCAGAAGAGGCTAAAATAAAAATCACCAGGACTGACTGTACAGTATATTAGTTCAAATTTCACTAATACAGTTATCATAACGTGATAAAAGTGCGATCTAATCTTCCAGGAAAAGATGTCGTAATTTTTAGTTTGGTCAATCCTGGATTGCAATAATTGCACAAGATTAAATGCAAACGTAGTGTTGCCAAATCGGCACCACCAAACTGAACGCTTTTTAAAAATGTGTCACAGTTAAAAATATACTTTTTATTAATTATCGATAGCCTACTTTATGGTGATATGAAGGGTTTGTTTGTGTAACCCTTACCATTTTGGACTAATAACGGTCACCAGCCCAAAATTGACTAAATAAAACAAATTCAAAACGACGAACAAATACACTAATCATGTAAGCACAACTACTAACATCCCACAACCACGCAAAAGCCCACATTTATTTTAAAATCCAACATCAAAACGTCCAACTCAATAACTTTTCTGAAAGCGTCAGCGAGTTTCCCGCCTCACACAAACCAAGGCAGAGCATCGACCCAAGCGCTGCTGCATGACGTCACCGGCCCTCTGCCTCGCGTGACGTCAGCGTCGCTCTCCTACAGGTCCGCGGGAGGAGCCCGTATATAACCTGCCGGCCGGGAGAGGAGAAACCATTCCGCTCAGCAGCGTTTCAGTTCTCTGATCGTTCCTGCTCGATTCTCTCAACAAGATGTCTGGCCGTGGTAAAGGAGGAAAGGGATTGGGAAAAGGAGGCGCCAAGCGTCATCGCAAGGTTCTTCGTGATAACATCCAGGGAATCACCAAACCCGCCATCCGTCGTTTGGCTCGCAGAGGAGGCGTCAAGCGTATTTCTGGTCTGATCTACGAAGAAACCCGAGGTGTCCTGAAGGTTTTCCTTGAGAACGTCATCCGAGATGCCGTCACCTACACCGAACACGCCAAGCGCAAGACCGTCACCGCCATGGATGTCGTCTATGCTCTGAAGCGTCAAGGACGTACCCTGTACGGATTCGGCGGTTAAGCAGTTTGCCAACAACAAGCAGCAGCAACAACAGCAACCGAGCTTCTTGCTCGAAACAACAACAACAACAAACGGCCCTTTTCAGGGCCACAATATTTTACGAAAGAGACCAATATACCTGTTTTGCTGCGTTGTGTTTTTAATAAAGAATGGGTTCGGGTGGGTTTATATCAATTAACCTTTCTGAAAAAATGTGGTCAGGCTATATAAATTTTGTTTAGAAAAGTTGTCAAAAGTTTTAAGCGATAAATTAATTCATTCAAAAGGCAGCCTAGTGGAGCCAATGAATAGCGTGAACTTTAAACGATAACTAAGCTCTTTTAGTCGTTTTTAGTTTAAAGCCAACATAATCGATATAGTTGTTGCCGTTTTCTAAAGTAACGCAATTAGGAATTTGTTCCTCGTCGCCCGCTTAGCCAATTTGGAGCTTAACTTCTATTCCTGGTTTGTAGCTAGGTTTGACCTCACAAACCCACGGCCCTAGCGAACAGTAATAAAAAAAACAAAATGTAGACCAAGAAAAGTACTAGTAAAATTATCTTATCCATTGCTTGCTTGGGGACAAAAATTAACTGGGAATAGTTAAAAAAAAAAACTTGTCCAGCTAAGCGAGGTGGCGTGGGAATTGAGTAGCACGCGTATACTTGCAAAATACGTTAGGCTTTGAATTGCGCATAAGATTTATTAAAAAAATTAGGTCCCTGTAACCGTCGTGCTGCGCTCACTGCGGCTATACACTGTAAGTATTACAGTTCCATTAATTAAAACTGCCCCATACATTTTTCCAAGGTAATTTTCTCCAGACTTTTAACTGTTTCTTAATTTAAAATGCCTAATGCATTTAGTAAATTTTAGGGCACTGGCTCCAGGTTAAAATGTTGCAAGCACTTTGATTTTTTTTGGCCGAAAGGTTGTTTTACTACACTCACTCAACTAAACACTACAGTAAAAAAAGATTTTTGGGGGGTTAACTGATGTTTGCCATTACATTACGTTGATAAATCGTGTAGAATTGAATGAGATAAAAGCTGGTTAGGCAAACGGCCAAGTAGTGCCGACTGATTTACAGTGCGCTAACTAGTCACGCTCGGCAACATGATCGTGGAAAGAGTCGCACTCCCAAACCCAATGAATGCCGAGAACGGATGCTCACGCCGTTCTCATTGGCTCGAATTGACCAATCAGAGACAGCTACTCGCAGTTTTCGTCGCTTGTAATTGGCTGAAATCAGGCGTCCAGGATCCGTTTCCGGTGTGAAGCTCGGGCATCGTAGCTGGGCCTGGAGCATCCAGAGGTTTTCCCCGTATTTCGTAATCGTAGGCTTTTGTTCAATTTGAAACGTGACTAAGCCAACGGCAAATCACACCCTACGCGCAAACAACGTCGTGGTTGTAACATATCATGTGACACGACACAATAAAATATTAAAGTTTAAATGCTGGAAAGTAAACAAAAGAATATAAAATCAGTCAACATCTGGTCGGCTTTTTACTGTTGATTATTTGAAAAGTGTGCAGTTTTAATTGGGGAATTTAGTAGCTAGAAACAGATTGTACGTACAACAGGGGTTCGTCGCAAAATACGAGTAGGCTTATTCGTATTTTGTGACGAGCCTCCACGGTTATCTACATTAATATCGCCTAAATTTCCAGCAACTTTTACCTAGCTAAACTGCATTTTGAATTAAAATTTGACAAGGAAGACCGAACTAAACTAGAATTACTTTCCTGTTGCTCCTTACCCTGTCTGGTGAAATTCGAGCCAAGACAACTACGTAAAAAAAAAAACCAACCTACGTAACGTGTGGTTTTTTCCCCACTATCGGATCGAAATTCGAATGACTACTTTGCATTAGAGTTTAAAATAGTTTCCCGTTGAACGGTTGAAGCGCTCACTTCTCCCTTCCAGGCGAAATCCGAGCCAAGGTACAGTCAGTATCTCAGCAGTCACATTTGAAACATGCGCACAGCCAGCCAGCCTGTAAACTATCGCAGTGGCAGCTTCTTCTGTATGTAAACGCCATAAACGACTGAAGCATACCAACCAGCAACCAGTAACAAAACGTCATTTCTGGCAATATGAAAAAAATTGTTCCTTTTCCTTTTAAATATTTTTTTTTTTTACTATGAATGTAAAGTAATTGATATAGATCTTTCGTGAGGTTTCCTTCAGAAACACATGTAAGAAGATACACCTACTTGTTAAAACAAAGGCAGTCCGGCTGGCTGTGCGCACGTTTCAGATGTGACCACGCAGGACTAGACATAGGCAGTATTTTTGTTTTACGAAGCCGTTTTTATTTTGCGTCCCAAAACGCCAAGCTACTCGGGGGCGAGGGGTACTCGTCGAACTGGAAAATCGTCTCTAACAGGAAATTCGTGTAATCGAAAATCGTCTAATGTCCCTGCTTCACTCGGGCTACCGCGCTCGCTGCGGCTATACACATATCAGAAACCGCAGGTATATTATTGTCCAGTTAGAAGTTGATCGTTATACGATATTACGTTTAGACGAGTTTCCAGATTTTTTACTTATGCATATATTAGACAATTATCCCATTAGATGATTTTCCACACTTTCGTCCGACGCCCCGCTACGGATTTTACTCCCGTTCGTAGCAGCTGTTCGATAACAAATTGGAAACAAAGAGCAGCAGAGCTTTCTAAGTTACTTTCCCTCCCTGCAACTGTAGTGGGAGTATTCCACATCGCTCAGGCAAGCAGGAACAAGAGGGCACGGGTTGTGGGGAAGAGATGGTTTTTGGACATAGTCCTGGGGCATATGTAAGGAAATATTGCTCCGTGGGATTTTTCGTGATGAAATTTAATAACCACCTGGAATACATTCCTTGTACGCTCTACAGTCATGCCTTACCAGGTGTTTTGCTCTAATTTGTGGCAGAAGGCCTGTGTGACGTCATAAATCCAAGATGGCGGCCGCTCCGGAGATATACGGGAATAATCGGTCGTAACTCCTTTCAGGGTTGCCCAAAGGTAATTTTGTACTGAACCTTTTATGTTCGCAATAAAATTCTGAACAAAAAAGGTTATTATGAATTTTGTGATATCGCCTATCGTTTCGGAGTTATAACCGAAATCTTATATATTTAACACTTTTCAAGCACACTAATGTTGTAAAATAACATTTATTACCCATATACACAATTAAAAGTTATTACTTACTCATATCACTGGCCTAACTTCAATTTTTAAAGTTCTACACTCAAAAGCAAGCTGTTCTCGCCAACACAATACAAATCTATTACAAAATTGTATAGATTTCCAACACAAATTTAAAGGTCTTCATCACAATCCTCTTCATCTGTGAGTCATTGTTTGTCGATGACTTCGGCCTGCGCTTTCGGGCAGCTCGCACCTGGAATTAACAAAGTCCAGACCTGGGCGGTCGGTAATGGTTTCCGTTTTTCTCCGGACAAGACTGTGTGCGTCCACTTTTGCTGCCAACGAACACTGCACCCAGATCCTTGCCCGGTACTTGGGACAGGCACAAATTTCCTGGGTCTGGTGTTCGATTCCAGGTTATCTTGGCTTCCACATTTGCGCCAACTTAAAGACAAGGCTTTGCAGGCGCTTAACATCTTGCGGGTTCTGTCGGGCTCTTCATGGGGTGCCGATCGCACTGCCATGTAACGCCTCTACCGAGCCCTTATCCGCAGCAAACTTGATTATGTGTGCATGGTCTATGGTTCGGCTAGTGACTCGACTCTCCAGATGTTGGACACTGTGCATCACAGTGGCCTGCGTCTGGGGACTTGGGCATATCGAATGTCTCCAGTGGTCAGCCTCAATGCTGAGGCCTCGGAGCCACCTTTGGGCATTCGTCGGCGACAGCTTGCCATTCAGTATGCTGTGCGATTGCGTGCTGTGCAATCCAGCCCTGCTTGGTCCGTGGTTTTTGGGCCAGACTTGCGAGTCGGTAGACGCATGATGGGTAAGGGTAATTTCCGCAATAGGCTCCAGCAGTCCTGTCAGGAAATAGCCTTTGAAGTACCCTGCGTCTTGAGGCTTGGAGGGATGCCAGGCCAGTGGCCCCTTGGCTCGTCCCAAGTGGTATTTTCATTTTCGCTCTGGCGTCCCTCCCGAAGGTTCCACTCTACCAGCAAGGTACTTGCAGGAGTTCCGGCGGCTGTGTTCTCAGTACGCCGGTTATCAGCGGTTGTTTACTGGTGGGTCGAAGTCAGACGTTGGCGTGGCGTGTGCTTGTGTGTGTAAGGGAGTAACTGTTGCCCATCGCCTTCCATCAGGCTATTCTGTGTTTTCTGCAGAGCTTTTGGCTCTTGGTTTGGCGGTGGAATGGATCCTTGACCTTCAGGGCATGCATTTCATTATCTTTAGTGATTCCATGAGTGCCCTGGAGTCCTTGGCGAATTACAATCCCCGGAACCCCTTGACACGTGTCCAAGCTTTGCTTTCCCACTTGCCTGGCCAGAGGAAAACCGTGCTTTTCTGCTGGATCCCGGGCCATGTTGGGATTGGTGGAAATGAGCAAGCTGATTCTGCAGCAAAAGGGGCCATTTGTGGCCGTTTTGGAAGGGATCTCAGCCTTGTTCCCTCAGATGCCTTTCCAACTCTGCGTCTGAGGTTTGGCAAACCTTGTGGGACAGACAGGACGGTAATAAATTACGACCTATTAAAGGCACTGTTGAGGAATGGCACTCGGCATGTCGCTGCAGTCGCTGTGAAGAGGTTGTGTTGGCCTGTTTGCACATTGGTCACACCCGACTTACTCACTGTTTCCTTTTGCGGGGGGTTGACCCTCCTGAATGTTATTGGTGTCGTCAGCCACTTACGGTCCGGCACTTCCTTGTTGATTGTCGTCATCTTGATGGTGTTCGTCGTCGTTTCCATCTTCCGGATGACATTGCGCGTCAATTGGGCGATAAGTCTGTCCTCCTGTCCGGTGTTTTTCAATTTTAGCATGAGGTCCAGATGTATGACCAGATTTAGATTAGGGGTTTGAATAATATCTCTGTAATGTGTGGTGCACTGGCAACCCGGACCACTGCACTGTGACTGAGGTTGGTGCTAATGACCAAGTTGTCGACACGCCATTAAGCCTCAATCGGCCTCTTCCCCTCCTTTTCTGCCCCCCCCCCCAGCCCCCTACTGCAAATAACCTCTCCCGGACACGGTGTTTGGTGTTCTTAAGTCAGTAGCGTTTGGAATATTTCATTAGTACACCCAGACCCAGAAAAGACACATACTTGTGCTTTACTGAATGCTTAAAAACAGTTTCACTGGGAAGTCGGCATTCAGTATGTAAGCTACCCCCTGCTGCAAGGTAATCTCCGTGATTGTTTCCATCAACTTGGAAACAATTCACGTCGGCACTACGCACCATCAACTTGTTGCAACTAATTTTCCTTCATTTGGTCACTCATGCAAAGATTGTTGCCGCCCACTTTAAAACAATGCAACTTCGCTGTCCAATTCTCCATCTACGAAAGATATGCGTCTTTCCATCGTATCAGGATGCCAATTTCGAGGCTCAGTACGGGGCCTCGAAATGAACAACGAATCGTCGTTTTGTTTAAAGTTGTCCGTTCTTAGCTGAAACACGGATCGTTTTTTTTAGCTCAACTATGAAAGTCCAACCGTCCAAACCTATAGCCCGCCCACAATGCCACAATCACGCGACCAGGCATTGTTTGCAAGGTAGCAATGATTTGCGACGTGCCTCGCAATTGTTGTCAACTTTAAAGCGATTGTTGCACGTGGTTTTACAGTGATTGATTTTCACTCGCTTCCTAACTTTTGCCGGAATGAATATTATTAGTAGACTAGTTGTGCCCGTGCGCATGCTGCTGCGCACCCCCACCCCCTACCCACCACCCCGCACATCCCTGCTCCCCCTTCCCCTGCCGCACCCTGTTCCTGCACTCCCATAGTATGGGTTCTGGATATCTCTCCCCCTCCGTCTGGCACCTCAGGTGTTTGGTTTTGGTGTTTTGGTTTTGGTTTATCAAACCGAAGACCGAACATGTGAATGGCTCCCACATATGCCCTCCCCCCCCCCATAATTACTTTTAACCCCTAATCCCCACACTCCTGCCCCCTCCCGGATTCACATACGTGTCCCCCCCCCATACAGGCTTGCCCGTCTCCACCTCCCCGAAAACGCTGCCCCATGACATTTCTCCTTTAGTGCAGCCCCGGAACATGCGTATGTTAGACTGAAGGCTAAAAAAAGCCCTGAGAAATCCATCATTCAGTAAGCAAGTAACCCTGTGTTTAAGTTAATCCTTTGAAACAATTCACCTCGGTACCGTGCATGGCAACATTATTGCAAGCAACGATTGTTGCCACCCACTTAAAAACAATTCAACTCCTTTCTGGAAGTGAACATTTAGGAAATAAATGCACCTTTCCATCGTATCAGGCTGCCAATTTGGAGTCCCGTTGGGAGCCTCGAAATTAAGAACCAACCGTCGTTTGGTTTAAAGTTGTCTGGTTTAGTAGACACGGGTTGTTTTTTTATTTTAGCTCAAACGCCGAAAATGGCACAGTCCACGTGACTAAAACTTTGTTGGCCGCTTTGGTACCACAACATACCAAAAAACTAACCCAAAAACGGTGCGACAGGTCTGGTAAGTGGCACCATCTCTTCGAAGCCTTTGGAAAAAGTGTTATAACCCGCACCTGTAGTCCAAGGCCGTCAATAGACGGGAACATGGCAGGTTTGGCAAGTGGCGCCATCTGTTCGAAGACGTTGGAAAAGGGTCCCAGCCCAAATTTGAAGGCGAATCCCGTCAACAGATGGTACTACAGGGCGGGGTACTTGATTGTACGACGGAATGGCGTGGCCGGTGACTTGGCCGCCTGCTCCATATGTATGTAGATTACTAAACACAAGAAGTATTTATAATGAAACTCTGAAACGGTAGGAGATATCACGAAATTTATAATAACCTTTTTTGCTCAAAATTTTATTGCGAACATAAAATGTTCAGCACAAAGTTCTGTTTGGGCAACCCCGAAAGGAGTTATGACCGATTATTCCCGTATATGTCCGGAGCGGCCGCCATCTTGATTTATGACGTCACACAGACCTTCTGCCACAAATTCGAGCAAAACACCTGGTAAGGCATGACTGCAGAGCATATTAGGAATGTATTCCAGGTGGTCATTCAATTTCATCACGAAAAATCCCACGGCATTACATATGCCCCAGGACTAACAAGCGAAGCGTGCTTCAAAGACCCCTTCTCCAAAGCAGTGGTCCATATTACAAACCCAAAGACCCAACTATTTGCTACGATTATGCAACAAACAAAAAAACAAAAAAATTGAAGTTGAAGTTGTGGGTATGTTTTACTGGCTGAAAACATACAGCTCTTCAATATAGCCCGATTAAAATAAAATAAAAACAAAACTAAATGAAACACAAATAAAAAGTATTCCAGCAACGCAATGTAAATTTGTAATACAAATCCAACACTATTAGGCCTACGGACGGCTACGGCTACAAGAATCTAGGAAAAAAAAGCCGCGGAAAAAAAAGCTGATGAAAAAAAAAGCCGCGGAAAAAAAGGCCGCGGAAAAAAAGCTGATGGAAAAAAAAGCCGATGGAAAAAAAAAGCCGCGGAAAAAAAGGCCGCGGAAAAAAAAGCTGATGGAAAAAAAGGCCGATGGAAAAAAAAGCCGTGGAAGAAAGAACGCGATAAAATCCTGGTTCAAAATTTACAAAAATACTACCTAAATGTAGTTACGTGTGTATTAATCATTCATTAGCTGCATGTTGCTCGATCAAGGTCACCTTTGGAATCCCGAAAAGGAAAAGAAGTCACACGTTTTCTCCCAACTTCCTTAACAGGGGAGGTGGTGGGGGAAAAGGTCGTCCTCAGTTTGGTCGTTTGTCTAAATTATTCACTTTTTTTTTGCAGTGAGTGGGGAGGGGGAGGAGAGGGTGGCGGGAAAAGGATACGATCCAGAAAAAATATTAAAATGTTTGCAGAGAAATATCAAAATAACTCTAAAAACAAAAAAAAAAGGTAAAGGAGTTTGGGAATAAAAGTATGCTTTCCGGAATTTTCTTTTAGTTGTCCAAGTTACGGATTTAAGGCAAATTTATGATTTCCTGATTATCCCCCCCCCCC
>JAHWFP010059479.1:60519-92072 GCA_023313725.1 Lithobius niger
TTTCACTCCACTCGAACATAGCATAGTGGAGTGAAATTTCTGTTTTTTGCCTGAAGAAGACTTGTCATCTGAGCCCCCAACATCTCCAGAGAATTGACAGTCGAAAATTTGCCGAAGATATTGTACCGATATCTTTTTATTTATTTGAAATTCTGCGTAAACGATTGCTACGAAGATGATTCCCGTATTTCAAAGTGTTACAACATTTTTATTAGGATCAACTAGGGCTTACTGAACAAAAAATGGGAATCTGTAACTGAGCTACCAATCACAATTTCATGTCTTTAGGCAGGAAAAGTAGTGTCACACCCTGTGTTTACATCTAGAGATTGGCAACTTTTCAGCCGAGTTTTACTAGCAGTAAAATACATAAAAGTGATGTTTCGACATTTACCCCAGAGTTGGAGCGACCACGAAAAGCTGATGGGAAATTTTGAAACTGGTAGGGTAAAAATGAAACACCAAGCAAATTGTTTTACTTCATTTCAATTGTTAGCTGTGGTAAGCTGTCTCTTGGGCCTCAGGGCAAGTTGAAGGAAATTGAAACGGTAACTTATTCCCACCACGATGGGCAGCAGCATCGCAACATTAAGGACATTACTGCACCTTTTCACTATATTCGAGCATCCTGCACAAACAAGCTGTGCAGTTAGTAGCACCAGTTTCTTGTGAGGGAAAAAATTTGTAAAAATAATGCTGTTGCAACATTTAAATTTGTCTTAAGTAATGTTGCAAAACTGAACCATACAGGAAAGTCAACCGGGAGGGAGGTACCTTTAACAATATTTAGTGCACACAAAGTCAGCAGTTTCTATAGAAATAATGGAATACTGTTGTGCATCCTTGTGGCCTGGTTAAATACACATTACACAGGGTTCCCAATGATACATATTTCCCGAGTGACCATTTCTACATTACCATAGAATAGCTGAGCTAGTTCCCTCTTAAGACTACTCTATACCCACCCCCAGAAGCAGAATTTTCTGCCACTGCTGCAATACCAATTATCGGTGGACAAATTATCTGCAACTAATCTATTTTTTCCTAATGGTTACCCACATATTTATTGGTTTTTACTGAATAACTTTTTAGTGCTTTATTCTATTGATCTGGCTCTTCCATAGTCGCACCCCTTTCTGCCTCTGGGCCCCACCAATAGACAACTAATTATTTTCAACTTACAGGCAAGAAATTACAGCCTAACTGCAGTTTTCTAACTGAACTATATACACTGCATTCAAAATGGGCTTTAGTGTCTTGGACTACATAGGTGGTAGTTAGGCTATAACACTAAATTCTTGGTGGTAGTTAGGCTATTATCAGGATATATTGTAAAAAAAAAAAAAAGTTAAGTCTTTTGGTGGTGTATAAAAGACAAAGGAATTAGCTATCCATGACCACATGGATGATTAATTCAATGAAGCAGATGGGCAAAAACTGTACACAACTTGTAAACTTTCAGTCCCAGCCCAGAAAATGTTTAGGGGACTCTTTCTGCAATGTGCGAGCCTGTGATTGTTATTAAAGGGTAATGCAGCCAGCAAAAGGTAATTCACCCTTTAACGTAAAATGAACATGGCGACAAGGCTGCATTTGTATGGAACAATGTTAATCCATTATTTTTCTACATACCACTGACTTTGTGCACTAAATATTAAGTTACCTACCAAGTTTCACAAGGAAAACTGACGAATTGGTTTTACATTGGTGAAAACTCACAATTTTCAGTTTAAACAAGATGCACTGACACTGCATTAGTAATTCGATGTGTCGTATGGTAGAATAGAAAAAATCTGTAATTGACGTATGAAGTTGGAACGGCAGACATACCAACAGGACACTACTAAAAAATCGGAATGCATGGTGTAGGCTAATGAAAAATATCTACTATACTGCACATGCCACATTATATTTAAAAAAAAAATTGTCTCATAACTTTTGCTACTACGATACGGCAAATGAGCCAGAATCTTGTGTGGGACGATGCAATCACTGACCAGATAAGTTTTCATCGGACGCCGATATTGGTATTCTTATAAAAAAAAGTATTCTTGTAAAAGTCTGTTGTTCATCAGACTTTTACATTTTTAATCTTCGAACACCATATTTTCATAAATTCAACCGGTAATTTGGTGGGGAGAGTAGGAGAAATCGTATTGCGCTGAGGGTATGTGAGGTCGACTATTTAAAATTTATTTACACTTTTTAGGTGTATTAACAAAAGTTAAAATATTCACACGAAAACTGTGACAAAGTCCACATTGAATTGTCCACAATTACATGTGGACAATTTTTGTTAGGCTACTCAATACAAAGTACTTGTTTTACAGTGAACAGCCATCTCGACGTATACATATAGCCTCTAACCGACCGCAACGTTGAAGAGCTGACTTGCCAAAATGCGCTGTTACACGCCGCATTTTTCGTACGATTGGCATTGAGCGCACACGTTTACGCTGGTATAGCACTGACATCCACTGATCGTGTACTATTTGACGACGGTTTTTCGTTCCGAGACCTTTTTAGAGGTAAGCGAACTAAAACCGTCCGAATTGAACAAATGTGTCTGGTTTTTGAGATGTCGCTGAAGTAAATCGGCTACCCGTTTTTTGGCCACAACCGCATTAATTCGACGTGTGACATCGAATTAAAAATACCACCAAAAGTCCAAATTTCACACTAAATTTCCTACAAATTTTCGGTAATTGTTAGCAATTGCTTTCCTCAGGCAGTCCAGAGACTAGCACTAACAAAACACCAGTTTGTTCACATTCCAACTTGTGAACAAACTGCTGTTTCGTTAGCGGATTCCTCTGGAACGCCTGAGGAAACCAAATAGTAACAATTGCCGAAAATTAGTGGGGAGTTATTAGTATGAATTGTGGACTTTTGGTGCTGCGTTTAAACTGCGAGTCTTGTCAATTCAATTTCCTTCTAACTGAACTTTATCCACTATATTCAGAATAGGCT
Organism: Lithobius niger; assembly: GCA_023313725.1. NCBI lineage: Eukaryota > Metazoa > Arthropoda > Chilopoda > Lithobiomorpha > Lithobiidae > Lithobius > Lithobius niger. Next base: position 63,490 of record JAHWFP010059479.1, read on the forward strand.
ATAGTTATCTGATACCACAATGGGTAGGCTAACATCAGACAACTTCAGGAAGCATAAAAGTTGAAGTGTAAACCGGAAATTTACCATCTGGTCAAAAAATTAAGGAATTTGTCTGACTAACCAAAAATTATGTAATTTTGCCGACTAATTTGCCAAGCCACGCCATTTGCCATATTTTCGTTTACCTGTATTACCCATTTTGCCTTATTTTCATTTATCTTTACCTCTTTTCCTGTATTTTCATACAGGAAAATCTTTTGCCTCATTTTCAATTATCTTTATTACCTATTCTGCCAAATTTTCAGTTACGCTACTTTTATTACCTACTTTGCCGTATTTTCATTTAAATCTATTACACACATTTTCAACAGCAAAGGAATTTGACCATTCTACATTGAGTGAAAGAATACACATGTCAACAAATTATGCTTAACTCAATATGTCGATCAATACTCACTAGTATCACAAATTCTCGATACGCATTATTTGAAAAGTTAAATTTGTCGGTCCCATGGAGGCCGGCTAAAATTTGTTTCTTTTGCCAAGAAAAATACTACACCTGTTAATTTCTGCATAAATTCAAAAATTAACAGGTGTAGTATTTCCCAGGCAAAAGAACATATAATTTTCAGATATATTTTTTTCGGATAATGGCTATCAAAAAGCTGCAATACTGATAAGTATTGACATTTTGAGTTTGAGCATCATGTGTTTACATTTGTATTTAGTATTTTTCTTTATTACGTACCCAGTTGTCTTATTTCCATTTACCTTTATTTCATTGTATTTTCTAAACTGCAAAAAAAAAAAAAAAAAAAACTGGTAAAATTTTTTTGGCCAGATTAGATTTTTCTGACGTTTCCGAGTTCTCAGAAAGGTTACAGAATAAAAACAATTGCAACTTTGATAACTAACAGACCTGCTTAAGAGGTGCTTAAAGCAGTTCTTTTAACCAATTATATCTTAAAAAAAAAAATTGTAACTTTGTGTTACTGGGTAGTCGGAGAGACTAGCACTTATCTGCACAACTAGTCAAAGGTTCTAAACTATTGATCGAATTCTAGCAATACAAAACTTGATTAAGCTTGCCTAAAAAAAATATCATCGAGCATTCCCTTCCCCTATCTTTACGTGAAGTTATTTTTTTTTTTTGTACTAATATTGAGATTAAAAGATACAAACCAATAGGGTAAATTACATGAAAGGTACAATGAGCTAGGGTTGATAGCTTCAGAAGTAATGATGAAAAAAATCCACTAGTCATTACTAGTTTAAAAAGGAAAATAAGATTTACACAGATTAAAAACCTGTTGTATAGAGCATATTATAGACTTGTGAGATTTACCTATCAACCTATGGCCCGTCATTAACTGTATTTTTTTTCTTTCACTTTGCCATCACGAACAAATAGCCTATTTGATCCAATAACTGCAAAATAATGCACCAGTCCAGTCAAGCAAACACTTTCAAGAATTATTTGCAAGAAATGGTATCGGCAACAGATTATAACTTTTTTTTGTATGGGGGGGGGGGCTCAGCAGCGACACTTTATCACTGCGGAGTGAGCCAGTAGTTGCAAGGGGCACTGGACACACCTAGTTGAGTTGTAAGAGAATTTGACCTAAAACGTGCGATTTTTTGACTGCTGCAATTTTCAGAACATTGATCTTACAACCTTAACATTTTCGCAAGGTGAAGGTTGGCTAATGGGAGTCTTTGTTTACAAGTTTTTCCAGTGTCCCTTGCAGCAAGCTCGCCTGCTGGCATTGACTTTGCTCTACAACAAATGCCAAAATAAAGAGTTACGTCCTGCTTAGCCAGATTTCGAAACACGAACTGGATAATAAAATGAGCAGCAATAAGGAACAGGATATGAATTTTAGTTGCCCAATTTTTTTCATAAGATGATCAATGTTGGCTTTAAATGGCAAGTTTAAAGTGTTCATGAAAAAAATAAAAATTCTTTGTTAACGGGTCAGCTTGAACGTCAAATTCGACACAGGGATAGTTATATGCTCTTAGTGTCGAACGGTCGTTAAAACTAATTTCGTATTAATTTTACTACAAACTGTATTTTAGCTGATAGCTATTTAACGTTAAGTTTTTTTTATCCAAACACTTAAATTCCTTTCGCATTAAGTGCGTTTAAAATATTAATTCTACTGGAGAGAACGTTTTTGAAAATTACCCCTTAAAATCCCCAAATGGCAAACTTTTTATGATACGCTACAAACCCAAATTTTATTAGCAAAAAACCAGTAGCAGCAGCAAATTTTGGAACTCTTTCGTAAAATTTGGTGGCCCTGAAAAGGGCCGTTGGTTTTTGTATGTACAACTGCTGAAGGATCTTTCAATCCGACAACAATGTAGGCGCCGCCATCTTGGATGTTTACTTCTTCTCGGTCTTCTTGGGGAGAAGGACAGCCTGGATGTTAGGAAGGACACCACCTTGGGCGATGGTCACTCCGGACAGCAATTTGTTCAACTCCTCGTCATTACGGATGGCCAATTGAAGATGACGGGGGATGATACGAGTCTTCTTGTTGTCTCGGGCTGCATTGCCTGCCAACTCCAAAACTTCAGCGGCCAGGTACTCCATGACGGCAGCCAAGTAGACTGGGGCTCCGGCACCGACACGTTCGGCGTAGTTTCCCTTGCGGAGAAGACGATGGATACGACCGACGGGGAACTGAAGTCCGGCACGGCTGGAACGGGTCTTGCTCTTTCCCTTGACTTTGCCACCTTTGCCACGACCAGACATGATTAAAGTTGGTTGGTGAAAACGACGAAAACTGAGAGGATATAGCGCACGATGTGTGAGCTACAGGTTTGGATGCTAGACTGAGCGCCGAGCTTGGCTTATATACCTCGGTAGCGGCTCCAGCGGCCCTCTGACGTCACGACCGTCGCATTCCTCGCGGTCCGCGCTGCTCCCTCGCTGGCGACTCGCAGCGGAGAGGAAGGAGGGAGCCGTTGCTAGGATACCGTGCGGAACGAGTGGCTGGGCTGGCGGTGACTCAGCAACATGGCGGCGCCTACAGCCGTTGTTTTTGTTTGAAATTTGAATGGAGCGGTTGTACAAAGAATAAAAATAGAGGATGTTTAACGGAAAACGCCTTACGATTGGTGTTGAATATATACAATCGTATATCTTTGCTACGTGGGTGTATTTAATACGAAAATAAAGTAAATGGCTAATTTTAGTAAGCTAATACACTCCAGATTTAAAAATAAATAAATAAATAAATAAAGCTGTGTCCGGTCCCGGTTGGTCCTTAACTGTTTCAATACTATCTTGGACGCGTTGCCGGGACCGCAACTCCGTGGATATGGATCCCGGCAAAAAGCAAAATGATAATTTTTAGGAAAATGTACTTTTGGTCCGAACTGTTTCAAGCCTATATTGGATACGTTGCCGGGACCGCAGCTCTGTGAATATGGATCCCGGCAAACACAAATGATAATTTTTTGGAAAACTTAAACTAGTTTATCGTTAAGTCTGGTATCGTGTGATTAGGCAGGTTATGTACACTTTAACAAGACAAGGCGTAGTTTTCAACAAGTTAACCGGGACCGGAGACGCAACCTTTTTTTTTTTTTAATAAATAACGGACGAGTACGTCGCTTTTACCTTCACCTACACAAATTTTCGGGTGCCGAAATTACGCATGTTAGGTATATCATATCAAAAACCAAAACTGGTAAAAGGGGCAGCCAAGTTCCGAATGGTTCGGCCCTTCAAAGGAGTGATATCAACACACCAAAACATTCGCCAAGTTAATCGCACAGATTAATAGTTCGAAGATTAAATGAAAACTGGAACATTGCTACTCTCGGTAGCAATATTTAAGTTTTCATTTAACGTCCAAAATATTATTCGGTGCGATTAAGTTGGTGAATGTTTTGGTGTGTTGATATCACTCCTTTGAAGGGCCGAACCATTCGGAATTACAAACTACAAATTATCAAGTGAACCAATAATCTTTTCGTTTATAAGCACAAAAGAATCGGTCTTCACGGTTTACATAAATTTTCCAAGACATGGATACGGTACGCCAGGCATATAAATCGAGAATACGATTTCTGCCCAGTGCTCTAATTTTTCCCCACCAAATATCCCAGTTTTCCTCTTTCCTTTATACAATTTACAACGATTTGTTCGTATTTATTTAAAGACCCCTCGTCATGACATCCTAATGCCATCCAATTCGGAATAAAATGTCGAATGTTATTGTACTCCCAGACAAACGGGAAACATTCAAAGACGGACACACAAAATCCAATTTTAGTTTTATATTCGACCACACTCGCTTTACTCGTTCGTCCAACCCGAGAACAACCAGCACATACAGCTGTTAGCTTTCTATATAATTGATGTTACGTATATTTACTATCTACTGATCAAAACAGAACTTAAGGATTCCCACCAAGGTTTTTGGCCGTTAGGAGTCATCATTCTCCCACCAAGTAATAACTCGAAGATTAAATGACAAATTTGCAAATTCTTACTGCTCAATTTTCAAATATTTTTCGTTTAACGTTAGAAGTCTTAGTCGGTGGGATTTACTTGGTAAACAGCTTGGCGTTTGATATCACAACTCGAAATGGCCAAAACAGAGGGAATACTTACCAAGTGAGGAGATATCACATATTTTAGGGTCCACATTGATAAGATCAACTTTTTTTTCTTGGCTATTAGGCAAACTAAAAGCCAGTGAGATTAAATATTTTTTTTTTTACATACGTCACATTACCAAATTCTATGATATGTACAATACTCATACTGATAACAACATGGAGATTTCTTGTTGTCCAGAACAACACTAGTTGCCAACTCAGTTCGTATCTTTCCTCAGTTTGTAGTTTATTGCGACTTAGGCCTACGATGACTGCGAAACGTGTAAATCAATAATTCCATTTGATAAGCTACCAGATTGACTATTTTGCTGACTCATTAACTATAACGTTTTACAGTATTCGGGCTTTCTACGATTACGACTCATTTTTGAAACATTAGGTCCATTACGTAAGGACTGGCAAAGGCTATGTATGCATGTGACATACGAAAATGATGAAAGCATGCGTATTAAAAAATCCAATATTGACCTGTTAGTAGATCTATATACTAGAAAAATGGGAAGTTTAAATGTTCTTTAATATTAACATGGCATATGTGGCCTTGAAACAGATAGATTACATGTTTGTAATTATAAGAATTTGGTAGTTTGAAAGGCAGATATTTATTTTTCAAATTCAAATACACATCTGTAAGGTTCATTTAACGTTTGTGAGAATTACAGCATTTATGAATATCACTACAACAGTTATTTTGTTGTAGTAGTTCATCATGTTATGGCAGTAACGATGTGTATATGGCAATATTAACCCAACATTTTGTAATAGTTTCGGAATTTTTGTGACACGTAGAAAAGATTTAGCAGAAATTTAAAAGTATGCAAGTTTTAGGTGAAAATGGTTGGGATAGCTATTTTCAAAATAAATCATTTTTTTTTTAACTGAATACTACGTCCCAGTTTCTAAATGGAACAAGAATAATTCATACTTTTTTTTGTTGCCAATGTATTTTTAAAAACTACAGTATATGCACCCAGCGGCCTCGAAGATCGTAAAAATAAGTTTTGTCGGAAACCATTGAAATCAGAAAATATTTGTGGGAGATGTAGTTTTTAAAATCAATTCCGAATTGCACTAAGTTTACTTTAGGCAAAATGTTTGTGCTGGAACACCACTTTTTTACTCATGATTAAAACTCATGATTAAAAGAATAAATTTAAACTGGCCTATGTTGGCCTATTTTTGGGCAACCAAAATTTGCCCAAAGTATAGGCCTACACATCGTTTCTATGTTTAAATTTAGACTAGTACATCACAGCAAGTAATTTGTGATGCTCAATTAACTTTGGTACCGTACTGAAGTAAAAAATCACCAAAACCCTTCTCCAAATATTTATTGATTTCGACGGATTTCGATCTTAAATCCACAAATCTTACTAGCTGATTAGGAAGATATAGCTGATATACTTTTTCCATCTAGTGCCTAAGCTGAATTCGATATACCCTGACACAAAGCAGAACATTTTAACAAATAAAATAAAGCTAATTGTAGTTTAAAAAAAAATATTACTAAGAGAATACAAAAGCTCCCTCCTGTACGTTCACCATTTACTAAAAAAAAACAAAAAACACTAAGAATGCTACCTACCAACTAACTTAAAGGTGGGTAGAAAACCAAATTAAAGAGTCTGCAGCAGTTAGCCCTATCAATCCCTCTGCGCATCAAGCAATGACATGCACAATGCAATACATTTAAACACATAAACACGCCACATGCCTCCTTAATACTATTATTCAGTAAAAATTTGGGACGTCCCCGTGCACCTGGGAGCAAGCTGTGAAGGTTAACGATATTAATGCCACTAGATGGCGTCAGGGTATTTTCTTTACATTCTACCATGGTGCCATCTTGTTGCATTAATATCATTAACCTTTATAGCTTGTTTCCAGGTGCACGAGGATGTACCAAATTTTTGCTCAATAATTAAGGAGGAAGTGGATTGTTTGTTGTTTTAAAAGTTATTTCTTTCTGTATTCCTTTGTTTGCTGTGAGCAAGCTCTAGAGAGAACTAGATGGCGCTAGATGCTGGTGGCAACGCACCTTTAAAACATGCAAATTGATTGCGCCACTTCAACAAAAAAAATATTTGCTTCCAGTAATTAGTTTATTGTACAAACGAATGGGTACATCAAATACTCCACTAAATTTGGATTTTGTGCGTATATCTACTTGGGACGTTTGTAATTTTGTTCAGATTTGGCTGAAATTTCATGAAAAGGGTGCGTAGTTGCATAAAATTTACAATAGACACCACCTCAAAAATTTTTAGGTAACGGGGGGGGGGGGGGGGAGTGGAGAACAGGACAGAAAACTTAAGTTTTTTGCCCTGTGATAACAGAAAATAAGCTAGTATATATTACATAACCTCTTGCTTGGCCGAGTTAGGTACGATCTTATAATGAACTACATTAGTCTGCACGATGAGTTGACGCATTTCAGAATTTTTAGCTTTTCAAACATATCCAACAAAGAAGTACGCATAAAAATTTCAGCTTTAATGCACGTAGGTCTGTCTGTCACGTTTCTTATTTTGTGAGCAGCTCCTGGGAACACTGTTCTTTATGATGCAGGCATTTTAGTAACGACTCTGTTCGGTTTCCAATTTTTTTTTCTTTTTGTTAAAGACGTCCCATATCTATATGCTTCGTGATTTTAATTTTTTTAATCTTATCGAAGGTATAAACAAAAAAACATGTGGATATGTTCTTTACTAAATTGTTACAGGTACGAGTGTCAGTGTTTTTGGCTGTACAGTCCACTACAGCAACAAGTATTCAAGCTTTGTTTTCAAATAAAATTGTAATTAACGAGTTGCTTCACAAGGAGAGGGTGGCATGTCCGTGGATTTGTACCAGAAACCCTGATCATGATAGGCTATATTATGATTGTCCACCATACGCGGTAAAAAAAAAAAAAACCTGGGGGGAAAACAGAACAAAATAAGTCTGGTGCAAATTTTACAAAAAAGTGTTGCCTAAATGTAGTTATGTGTGTATTCAACATTCAATAGCTGAACGCTGCTTGATCAAGGTTAACTTGGTCACCTTTGGAATTATTTTAAAGAAAACGCAAAAGTCACAATATCCTCTTAAACTCCTTAGTGGGGAAGGTGGGGGGTCATTCTCAGTTTGATCAGGCGTGACCTTCGACCATCAAAGGAAAATTCACGATATTAAGAGTTTTATCTAAAATTTGGAATTGTTGGGAAATGTTAGTAAATAAAAGGTGTATAAAAACAAGTGTAAATATGAGTTTACTACCTACGAATTTTACACGAAGCTTGTACTTACATAATAACTGATTTTATTAAGGACGGATGAAAACATGTTTACGTTGCGTTTTGGACTTTTGGCAGGGGACTGAACTGTGTATTGTCAAGAATATTTACGCTAACGCCAACTTAGTTTCAGATTTCATCCAAATTTTTAATTTTCGGCTAGATTTACTTTAGTTTTTCAATAAAGTCGTCTGCCTTCATCAGGCACTGGGTGAGCAGCTTTCAACACTAGTGTTCTCTGATGAAGTCTGGAGACTTTGTGTTGGAAAACTAGTGATTCCAGCCGAAAATTCAAGAGTTCAAGTGAAATCTGAAACTTCCAAGTTGATGTTAGCGTAAATATTCTTCACAATTCGTACGTAAAGCTGCTAAGTAAATTAAGCATGTTGGTATTCAAAATTGAACTAATGTGCTATGGGTGACCGGAAAAAAAGCCTCGGAAAAAACAGCCGCGGAAAAAAAGCCTGGAAAAAAAGCCTTGGGAAAAAAAAAAGCCGCGAAAAAAAGGCCGATGGAAAAAAAAACGCGAAAAAATCAGGTTGAAAATACTACGTAAATGCACTAACGTATGTATTAATCATTCATTAGCTGCATGTTGCTCGATCAAGGTCACCTTTGGAAACCCGAAAGGAAAAGAAATCACAAGTTTCCTGCCAAATTCCTTAACTGGGGAGGTTGTGGGGGAAAGGGTCCTCACTTTGGTCGGGACGTGACCTTCGATCGTTAAATGATAAATCAGAAATGACGAGTTTCCGCCATAATTTAGATAGGAGGGGGGAGGAATAATCAGGAAATCATAAATTTGCCTTAAATCCGTAACTTGGCCAACTAAAAGAAAATTCCGGAAAGCACACTTTTATTCCCGAACTCCTTTACCTTTTTTTTGTTTTTAGAGTTATTTTGATATTTCTCTGCAAACATTTTAATATTTTTTTCTGGATCGTATCCCTTTCCCGCCACCCCCCCCCCCCCCCCTGCACCGGAAAAAAAAGTGAATAATTTAGACACGACCAAACTGAGGACGACCCTTTCCCCCACCACACCACCTCCCCAGTTAAGGAATTTGGGCGAAAACTTGTAACCTAATCTTTTCCTTTCGGGATTCCAAAGGTGACCTTGATCGAGCAACATGCAGCTAATGAATGACTAATAAACATGTAACTACATTTAGGTAGTATTTTTGTAAATTTTGAACCAGGATTTTATCGCGCTCATTTTTCCATCGGCCTTGTTTTCCATCAGCTTTTTTATCATCGGCTTTTTTTCCATGGCTTTTTTCCATCAGCCTTTTTTTCCAGGCTTTTTTCCCCTAGATTCGTGCTATGGACGTTTCCATCCGTTCATTTCCTCGCTCACGCAAGTCTTGACATATTTTGCCCAAAAGGGCACCGTAAATAGGTCTCCATCACCAGTATTTATGTAACACTTTTGGGTGCCCATTTGGCTTTCCGACCTGGTTAGAATATACCAGTGGAGGCTTGCCGTGCGTAGACATATTAGCATGCCAGACATGCTGCCGTTTCTAGTTGATCATGCATAATTGTTGCACATACACACAACTTATTTATGTACTATTTTTGTACATTTTTCACCATATTTTTTTCGTGCTCCTGAATTTACCCATCCGCTCCCCGAACCCCTCCCCCCAGATTAATTGTCAACAGTAGATCCCTGAGCTATATATGTAGTCCATCCAGTCTAGTACACTACCCTGGCTAGCCTCGATATTTAGATGGCCTGGGTAGCCACTGCATGCTCCACTCCACCGCCCCCCCCCCCCCCCCCCCCCCTTCCAAAAAAAAAACAGACTAGTGTCACAGAAAAGATTGCCCCCTGGAAAATGTTCCCCCAGGACCAAATTTCCTACGAAAAAGTATCCTGGGGAACAGCTAGATTTCCCTAAGAAATTTGGTCCCCCTAGAAAGATGGTCCCCCATCGATAACCAGCTAAAAACTACTTGGAAATGACGGAGAACCGAACAGCTACACATGTAGTAAATATTGCAGGTGAAAAAAAAAACTGTTGGTACGTTTGAGTGAAAGAATTCGACAATTAGACCCAACGCAATAGAAATTTTACTTTAACAATTATCAAACCCGGATTTTCCTTGGAGAACGTTTTTATTACATGCCTTTACTCACTGACACCTTCAGCGACAAAAAGAAGTGTGAAGATTCATTAGTAACCCGAGCATAGCGAGCAAATCAGAGCCGAGTGGACAGCACCCTGGCTTCAGAGGTCGAATTCCCTCACCATTACGAACTTTAACCTACGCAACGTTACAAAATTTATTTACCATGGGAGGCGGGAAAAAAATAGCCTAGATCCGTAACGAAAGTATTACAAAGGAAGCTAAGGCTGTCTAGCTACTATTATTAGTACAACGGCGAAACACAACGCAACAGCCGTGTTAGGAGACACGCACAACAAGGATCAATATTTTGGCGCGAACAGCCAGCCGCCATCGTCTCATCTCCAGTCAATGAAACTAAAAATATCCACCGCGACTGGACGAATGACGGAGCTATGACATTAAATAGGAGTGTTGAACGCTTTACGTGAAGAATTTTTAAGGATCGGATATTTCACGATTTTCGATTCCCATTTTTAAAAAAATAGCTTAGCAATATTACAAATTTGAAAGAATGTTGCAAATCTGAGTCAAAGCTGGAAGCCAAACATAATCTGAAAGCTACCCCACAAACTTGAATGGGCATATACTGACAGGCTTCACAAAAATTTTGCGTTATCTCGAAGGCCCCCCCCCCCCCATATTTAAACATGTTTGACTGAAGGTAGCAAAGAAAATTGGGGCGAATTACTCGTCACTCGCCTATACCCTGCAAACCACGTAAACGTTGACTTAGGTACGTCACAATCACCTCATTTTCGATTGACGAACTTCACCACTACAGAAATATATTAGTTTCCATCATTTACATACACTAAATTTGGCATAATTTTCAAAACCGGGTCTCGTATGAAAGCCAACATGTCAGTAATGCGCAACTTTATTTAAAAATCATCTACATACATGACAGGAATTCTGAATAAATTGTTCTGCTTTCTACACCAGTACCTGACAAACTAATCGCATACATAAGCTTATTCACATCCCCGCCCCCCGCCCCGAAAAAAGGGGGAAAAAACCCACGGCTTGGTCGTCACAAAAATTCAAAGTAGCCTACACGGTGTTGAATTTTTTTGCAAAGGGCAACCACGACAGCCCTAGGATAATTTTAAGAAACGTGGTCCAATTTACTTGTTTCTACACTGGATCCTGACAAACTAATTATAAACAGATTATCCCCCCGCCACCCCCCCCCCCCAAAAAAAAAAACCCATAATTTGTCCACCATACAGTTTCAAAGAACATTTACAAATTACAATAGCGTTGCGTGTCTGCTAAGGGCCACCATGATGGCTTGCGACGATATTCACAGCTTTCCTCTATGCCACAATTTTGACAGATTTAGTCAAATCATGGACTTGTATACTATCACACTACGTAAAATCAAATCTACGTAAATACTGCAATAATGCTTCTTTTTCGGGCTCGGCCGTCCGTACTAAAATCGTATTTTCGAAGGGAGATGTAACATACTGCAGAAATTTCGAAGGAGGACCCCACTCTCGAAATTTCTGCAGTTTGCACATAAACTGTAAAACTAGGACATACTTGGGGGAAAAAATAGCAATATTACGATTTACTTCAATTTAAATTTTATAACGACAATAGCACAATTCCTAAATTCGGCAAATAAACAATACTTAATACAGTAGTTTGGCAATTATGTTTTTTTTTTATTACGACAAGTTAAACTAGACATTTTTTTTTTCTTTTCATGGCGTGTGGTATTACTAACATGAACGTACTTCAAGACGTGGTACTGAAGATCGTTTTCTAATAAAAACCTTCAAACGCAAAGAAAATATGATTTAAGAATCATTTAGAAACTTACTTCGTTTGAGAAAAGACGCAGTTCAATTGCATTTCCTAGCTTCAGTGTAAAAGAAAAGACCCTCGACCAGACTTTTCATAAAGACTATTTGCATAAACAAATCAACAATCCTCTTGATTAAACAACGTGGTTTTTATTGTGCATTAAAATTTCGTCGAGAATTTCGTAGTGAACAACAGTTGTCTCTGTCTGTAATTTGCTGAATAACCTAACAAAAAAGTATTTTCCTTGAAAGCCAACATGCTCACGTTTTATTTGGTAGCCTAATGGCAAAAACACGAACCAACTGAAATTTACGTTATTTACCATAGTTCATTTGGTAGAACAATCGTCCAATTTGGTAATTTACATCATCACCATCACGTTTGGTTCTCAGGAACGACTATGTACATTAATTATGTAATGGGGGTAACGGGTTCACATGTAACGGCCTCGACTGAAAACTGACACGATTGTCATAATCGTGTTCAGCTTCATAAAACGTTCTACAATTGCCAAAATCACTATTATTTTCTTGATTTGTAATTTCATAACACATAACAAACTGTAGCCTATCTACAAACATAAAGCAATTATTGTTACTAAAGTCGTTTCCTGATGAACCTCTGGAACTAGCATGGTGAAATAATATCATGGAGGGGGGGGGGGGGGGTTAATAATAAGACTAAACTCTTTTTTCCCGTTAACATTGTCCAAAACACTGCCTGTCCGTAATGTTGCGTTTATTTACACTTTTATTAGGGTACGGTGCAGTATTATGGCTTCACTTTTCCCAGTTTTATTGTGCTGTAACTCATTTTTATTAAATGAACGTGGAAGAAAAAAACATTAGAGCTTGTATCCCCATGGAACTCACAGTTATTCAGGTACAAAAGTAAAAGTTAAGATTGAAGGTACACCGATAAAAGTTAGTTCACTTGTCTTGCTCGAACGAAATGTGCTATAATCTAAACTCCATTTCTGGGGAACACGGATTGGTTTTTGTTCCTTGGTAATATCAGAAAGTAAATGCAGTGTGCGTTTGAAATTGGGCCATGTCTGTGAGTGTGTGTAGTTAATTTGTGTATTACACAGGTTTCTGTTATTTGGGCTTTATTTAGTCCATGTTTGTTGGTTTACGTTTTAATTCTGTTTTTGTATTTTGTGTGTGTATTTGTACTGTATAACCATGCTGGCTCATACTTGTTAAACAAATTATAGGACATAAGGATTGTTTTTATTAGTTGCTAACATCGTATCAGAAAATGAACGCAATATGTGTTTTAAATATGCGTGTATGTGGTTGTGTGTGTGTGTTTAATTGTGTGTTACACATGTGTTATAATTTTGGGGATTGTCTTGTTTTGTTCCCTTGAATTGGAGTTCAAATAATAGATAATTTCATTAGAGTGAACTATAATCCTTTTTGTGTGTGCTTTTACAGCTGTGAGTTCCATGGGGATACGAGCTCTAATGTTTTTTTTTTTTTGTTCAGTTAATTTGTTGGGTTTTTTCGTTTCGTATTTATTTCATGCTCAGTCCATGCTTTGTCCCATGTCTATCAGGCAACACACTAACGTGCGTGTTGATCGAAGAAAACAATTTGGCAGCAATTTAACCGGCTTCATGAAGCAGGCATTTAAGAACTATATTAAATAAGTCGTTAAAATCGTGTAGGCCGCCTAATTTTGAGGCCATGCTAATAACGAACAATAACGAAGTGGAAATAACAATGCTGAAGCAATGTAACGAATCACGTAGTAACAACGAAAATACAAAACAAAAAACCTGGCCATTGTGTAACAACCTCAAGTCACCCGGGCAAAAAATTGTTATAGCCTACTCACAGCCTAAGCCTAACATGTTTATTTTGCGCAGTGTAGGTTTCAGCACAGTTTCAGCTTTGGGTAAGGCTATGAAAACGTATGCATTTCGTTTAAATAAATAAAAAAATAAAATCCAACGTAGATTCATTGCATCAGAAAACAATATCCTCTGCATGTTTGATAATGAATTTGTCCAGATCAACAGAGCAGAACAGCTCATATGCCTTAGGCCTACGTGTCACGTTTAATTTTGTCATTAGTTGCCAACTAATAAAATTAGTAAAATTGTTACTATCTGAGTTTGATAAGCATTTCGCTGTAAAAATTATTATTATGATTTTAAAGCCAAATTAAAAAAAGAAGTAATCGTCTCCTAAGCTTATTAACGATTTTATTGAAGTGTTAAATCGTTTTACATGGTAGCCTATTTCACGTTTCGTAATAAAATACATATTTTTCAGGAACCACACATTAACACTGTTTCAGAGTTCAAACTTCTAAATTAATGTGTTCGTGATTTAAGATCTTATACAAGGAACGGTTAAACGTTAATATGAAGTCAAAAGTTTAAATTTTAACCTTCCATTGCCTCAATGTTTATCGCGGTAAAATCGGGGGTAAAATCTAGTGAGTGCCTAAAATTTTTCGCATGTAAAGGCAGGAAAAACCGGGCATGACTCGGGGTTCTCATCTGTATTAATTTACAGTTTAAATGTCTGTGTTTAACCCAAAAAATGTGGACACCCAAGCATTCAAATTTAAATGCTAAGCGCCCACATTCAGCAGGAATGTAGGCTACGAAGTGCCATGCGTTAATTGTATGGTATACATTCCCCCACTTTATATAGAGTATGCAGCAGTTATTTCATACGATTTTATAGTTTGTTTCAATGCTACTATTTGAAAATTGTAACGGTAACGATAGTAAGCAGTTTGGCTTTAAAAACGAATTTCCAAAGTTCATTATGTAGGTAGCCATTACAAATGTTTAGCAACTTTTGAACTCTTCATCGTTACAACAAACACACGTTTCAAGAAACAAAACTGCATTCGAAAAATCAGTAAACAAACCACAGTTACAAAAAAAAATTACAACTCAAAATCGACGAATTTTTTTTTGTAAAGATACTAATGTTCAAAATAAATTGTGCGGTTTAATTATTAAACATGAACGCCTATGTCATTTAGTTAGCAGCTTTCTTATTCTTCACCTTCTAAACGAACGCAACACAATTTACAGATTGTGTAAATCCCAAAACCCTTACATGAACACGAATTAATGGCTTTTATTAAAAAAAAAAACAACGACGATAACACAATTTTAAATTCATTGAAAACGCTATTTCAAAATCCAGAGTCCAAGCAAGCTTCGAGCTTCACAACCGGAAACGGATCCAACCGACCCGTTTTCCACCAATCAGATCGCGCCCTCCGCTTCGCGCGCTACTCTCTCATTGGCTCTCTCGCCGGCGCGCGAGCCAATCAGCGCGCAGGAAAACTGGTATATAAGCTGGGGCGGGCGATTCGAACTCCATTCGCAGTTTCTCATCGCTCAGTCGTTTGTACTACAAACTTCAGCTCAGCAGAGATGGCACGTACCAAGCAGACAGCCCGCAAGTCCACCGGAGGAAAGGCTCC
This sequence comes from Lithobius niger, assembly GCA_023313725.1. Lineage (NCBI taxonomy): Eukaryota > Metazoa > Arthropoda > Chilopoda > Lithobiomorpha > Lithobiidae > Lithobius > Lithobius niger. The sequence continues at coordinate 78,809 of JAHWFP010059479.1, forward strand.
CCGCAAGCAGCTCGCCACCAAGGCAGCCCGCAAGAGCGCACCAGCCACCGGAGGTGTGAAGAAGCCCCATCGTTACAGGCCCGGCACAGTCGCTCTCCGTGAGATCCGTCGTTACCAGAAGAGCACCGAGCTTCTCATCCGCAAGTTGCCCTTCCAGCGTTTGGTCCGTGAAATCGCCCAGGACTTCAAGACCGACTTGCGTTTCCAGAGCTCCGCCGTCATGGCTCTTCAGGAGGCCAGCGAAGCTTACTTGGTGGGTCTCTTTGAAGATACCAACTTGTGCGCCATCCACGCCAAGCGTGTCACCATCATGCCCAAGGACATCCAGTTGGCTCGCCGCATCCGAGGTGAACGTGCTTAAGAAGTTGGATCATCATGACGTCATCATTTGGCTGATCATCTTTTCATCAATTCATCTTTTTAAACCATCACAAAACGGCCCTTTTCAGGGCCACAAATCCGTACGAAAGAGTACCGAATTCCTGTTTACGCAGTCTTGTTTAATAAAGAATGGGTTGTGCATGTTGGGGGCTGTTGGCACTGATAAGGTTGGGAAAGACCGAATTTTAAAATCGCCGGTTTTTATTTAAAAGGGGGCTTACGCTTGTACTTTTTATAAACTCTTCCACTATCTAGTTAAAGCCCAAATGTATACCGTAACTATTTGAAAGGGACTTAATGGCGGGTAACCTTCACATCGTTGGTGGGCTGCCATAGACAAAATTAGTAAAGTTAAAATGGTAGGCCTAGCTTGCATGCTTAATTGCTGCCCGATTTCGATTATTAATTAAGTAATTATTATAAAAAATAAAACGTTTGGTAAAATGTGGATAGTAAGTCAGTAAGATGTTTAAATATTGTCCTTGGCCTGACCCAAGCGACAATTTCCCATAAATTTATCTTTATATTGGGTATTGAAAGAGCCTTACTGCCGATAGTTTTAAACTTATTTTGATTTATGGGGTTTTTAATTTTAATGTAAACCCTCTTTGGTGTTTTTAAAACCACCATTTTGTTGAGATTTTGTCCAGCAAACCTATTTACATTAATTACTTTTTGGACTTAAACCATATGTCAAACTTGAGTGGGGAACCGCACCAACGATCAATGCTTCCAAACGTCAAGGTCCAACCGTTGAGCCACCGTGCTTTCAAAAGTCACGGGTTTGATAACCTGCTTGGCATTAAGTCCAAAACGCAACATAAATAGGATTGCATCTGTATTTAATTAACCCTTCTGATGGCTTTCTGTCGTGTTCCATCTTTGATAGTATTGGCAGTAAAACGTATACTACGAAGTACGTGTTAAAACTCACCCAATCATTTCGGGGGGGGGGGTCGTCAGGTGGAGAAGAAAGGAAGAAATAGTGGCCAAAAATTACAAGTGGGTAGCCTATATGGAAATAAAAGCAGGAATTTAAAAGCATGTACCCTCTTTATTTTTGCCAACACGTTCAGGTTTTGTCATGACACGTGTATGTATTGTAGCATGCTTCAGCTTCCATGATAATATTCAACTGGTGCGTTTTACACGGATCACAAAAGATGATTGAAATCATTGATAGTGTTTGGATTTGTTTTATTTGATTTTTGTTTAAACACTTAAGGTCAAATAGAATATAATTATTGCAGAAGCTGTAGCATGCTACAAGAAATAGGCTGCACTATGTACATTAAAACAGAACACGTTTCAGCCAGCAAATTAGCTGTGGCTTTTCTTACATCGTGCGCAGACACAAAACCAGGACATTTTAGGATTTAGTGAGATGTTGGCAAGTTTGTTGAGTAAATAAGATGCTTGAAAAAAATGTTATTGGTTCGAAAAAATCCTTGAAAAATTATGCTGGTTATTTTTTGTTCCACTGGTAAGGTCAGGGAACCATGGCCTCACGACGCTCCAGTTTGCTCTGCATACGACTGGCCAGTGTCTGCCAGTGTTTCAGTACTAAGGTGAAGGAAGCCTAGCTAATCGAGTGAGGGGAAGCGAATATGAAAACAGTACCTTGGCAATCACTAGGTTCCTTGGCGGCTCTTCGAAAAATGTGTAAAAAAAAAGTCAGAATTTAGTGCAGTGGCCAACTAATGTCAGACTAGTTTTCTTGAAACTCCGTCAGAAACGGAGGCAAGTGCTGGAGATGAATCATGACAACTGGTGGTATAACTGAAGCGACTGATGCCAGGCTCGGCAGTACAATAAAGAAATAATCAAAAGTAAGCTTTAAATTATTTCAGGGTTGACGCCCGAAAATTGGTTACGTGTCTCCCACCCTAAGCCAAGCACCGCCCTTAGTTCATGCGACTACATAATGCACACCCAATATCAGCACGTTTTCTGAATGATTGCCAATAATGTCTCGTGAAAGTCGGTGTTCACCTGCCTTAGCTCGCATATTTAGCCTAGTGAACAGGTTATAGTCTGAACCCAGACTAGGTTGTTTACTTTTTTCCATCCACTTGTTTCTGTAACATTACACTTGAAGTCAGGTTGAAGTAGACAATCTAGTAGAAAAATGCACAATTAAAAAAACTAGACACTAGGCCTTCTAAATTCAAACCGTGTATCCTTCAATAATGTACAACAGAGTTCAAAAATTGTTGTTGTGCCTAAAGAAGCCACACAGTTGTGTTGAGGACAGTGTCAAACATTTGCAAAACGCTGTTGTGTCTACTTTTTTTAATTGTGTATTTTTCTACTAGATTCCCACTCGTTTTCCAAGCTTAGTTTGCAGCCTGTTGTAATCACACTGCAGGATCCAGATCAACCCTCTCCAATGTCGGTCGCCACTCGCCATTTGGCGAATGAAAATCAACAGTTGGCGACTTGAAATTTAGGCCAAAATGGCGACTAGCAATAGAAAACGGCACACAAATAGCGATATCTCGGGAACCGTATAAACTAGAGACAAACGGTTTGCGGCGTTATGGTCAGGTTTACAAGGGCTATAGAACAGCCTTTTCTGCAACAGTACTGGGGTAAAACGAACATTTTACAACTCTGTAAATGCATAAATTGGAGAAACCATGCATTGTGTAAGACGTATTTGGTATGTGACGAGCATGAATTCTGAAACGGCGAGTACTTTTGAAGGTCTACTGGTCAAATGGCGACTGCAACTGGAATGACATTCGAGAGGGTTGATCCAGATGAAACACTCGACAAATCTTTGCAATGGCATGCTGGACAGGCCTACCAAAACCACAAATATGCCGAAGCTTTATGTAACATCTGTTCTCAACTAACTTGTCCTTTTACAGGTAGTTTGCCAAATGTGCAACTAAAATAAAATTCAATATTTTGGTATACAAGGTAGCTGATGAGCAGAGTTGACGATTTGAACATCCGTATCTAGAGCTACGAATTTTAGGTAGATTTATGCCTATTCATGAATTTTTACAAGAAGGTTGCAACATAAAGGTTGTAAGACTACAAACCTATCATCCTCAAGCAAGGTCATATAATAAACGACTACGTACAACAAGCATTGGAAATACAACTTGAAACACGGGCACAGCAGTCTGTGAGCAACAATATTCCCATGGTTTGTAAAAATTCATGAGCAGGCATAAAATATGCCGAAAATTAACAGCAAATTGTGTTGAGGGAGGGTCCATCACGGAAAATTTGGTGTTTATGCAGTTATTCATATGTGTAATCTTGGTTCGGTCTAGCATCAATGCAATGCCTAATTTTCATTTGTTCACGAATTTATTTCTTTAGTTTAGTATGACGCTTTTAGTACAAGTGTCAGCTAAACTTGCACTAAATTGATCCCTTGAATGCACAGGGGCTTGTCGTCCCATCATCCCTCGTGCGTTGCATGGATATCCTCTATACACACAATGAAAGGGGTGAAACCAGCAAGAACAATTGGTTTTTTTTTTAATTTATTTTTTGTTATAATCACTGGAACTCGTGCTGAATGTCTTTATTAACATTTCTCATGCTTTAAGTCATTATTTGTACCGCTGGGTTGTCCAGAGACGACATCTGATCTGCTTTACAGTCTTTACTATCCTATTAACTTCCCCGGTTACAGCCGGAGCTTTTTCCTCGATGCTAAAACGCTTCTCATGTCGCTTTGGACACCCTAAGAGTACAAATAATGATTTCAATAAAGATGTGCAGCACGAGTTCCATTGATGATAATAGCACGTAAGCATCAAATTTTAATAACGTTCAATTGTTCTACAATATGTTTTCTGGCTGGTTTCACCTGTTTAACTTGCGGTATTAAAGTGGCACTATCACCGATTGAAATGCGAACGAAAATACCGTGGCGCCATCGATTTTGTTAACATTTATAACTTGCTTCCAGGTGCACGAGGATGAACCAAATTTTCACTCAGTAATTAAGGATGTCGTGGCTTGTTAGTTTCGGTAAAAGAAATGCCGTTATGTATTCCTTCACTTGGTGCAAGCAAGTGCTAGATGGTACTACATAGCGCTAAATGTTGTCAGAATTCGTCTGCTTTCAATCGGTGATAGTGCCAGTTTAAATTCTACTAGCCAAACCAAAATACGCACTTGTCAGCATTTCAATTCTTTACAATTTGTGTACTTTTTGACTTTTTAAATTCTTATAATAAATTTAAGGAGGAAAAATACGCAAGATTCCAGAAAGATTTACTATTGGGGAATTTTCGATAGTCTATTCTGCTGTGGATGGAAAAATCTAGCCGACTATCTTCCTCAGGCTCGGAATAAAAACTGCTAACAGTAACGCTTATTTACAGCCCGTTTGACTCAAAATTGGCACTAACTTGGCCTCCCCCAAGTTAGCGCTAATTTCAAATCAAATGGACTGTAAGTAAGTGTTAGTGTTTGGAGTTTTTATTGCGAGCCTGAGGAAGACGGTCGGCTAGGGTTTTCCATCCACAGCAGAATTGACTATCGAAAATTTGCCAATAGTAAATCCTCTTGCATATTTTACTTCCATAAGAAATGACATCTGCTACGTTCCAAAGTATGCATCTTGACGTTTCTTATAATAAATAAGTATACACCCACAAAAGAATAATGAGCATTTTCCTAAATGCACCATCAGCCCAGTAGCCGATTACCCCAAATACGACTAACAACTGCTTCACCGAAAGTGACGTCACATGTCCAAAGTTTTGGAACAGAATTGGTTGATGGTCGATGAGCAAAACGGGAGCCAATGTCACAAAAGAACAGTTTTAAGACACCTTCTGAAGTCGACGGTGCGATACAATTTTTTAAATTATCACGATAATCGACAATATCGCAATAAAACAAATTTTGAGGCCGGAATAACCATTTAATTTTGTTAATTACGAAAAATAGACTTGGCTGAGGCCTACAGTGCAACCTTCACGAATGTGAATTGTGTGGCACTCGCTATTTGGTTAGTAGGCATGAAAATGCACTTGCCATTGTCCATTACATCACGAAGAAACAATTTAGCAGTTGTGTTGCTACCAGATGCTTAAATATTGTTCGAATTAAACTAACTCTCCAATCACCTAATGTGGCTAGCAAGAGTGTTGCACACTTGGCTGGTGAGCCCTTGTAATTCTGCACTCAATGCTGCAACCATTTGTTGCTAACTATTATGGTTTTCGAGATATGCCAATTTAAGTTTTGGGGTTTGCACGATAAATCAAGTGCAATACGATAATCAGCGAAAAATTGTATCGCGATATTGCCAATTATCGTACCATCCCTAGATGTCATGGTGCTCTTGTCAGCATTTTCAGAATTAGTTTTTACTTTTGTATTTGTACCTCATTTGGGTCCAATGTATTTTTGTGCCTTTGTGCATTCAGCAGTCTCTTGTAAACATACAGTACTTGCAACACAAATTAATGCGGGAGCTACAGTAATTCTTCACACAGTTACATTAATGAATGTACCAACTGTAGAACCGACAGCTGGATGCTACAAGTTCAGTAGTTATGTGCAGGTAGAGTTGTTCCCAGGTAGCCTAACAAAAAAGCAGCACTTCCAGCAAGCAAAATTTGTTCACGAAAATTAACCACATTTTTTTTTAAAATTTATAATCGAATTGATGCTCGTTGGACATGCGTGGGAAAATAAAAGCCGAAGGGGGAAAAAAAAATCCCTGGTTATTTTGTAGATTTTTGTTAGCGGCTTAGTCAGCTGCTTTGGCTTGAATTTCTCCAGGAAGCATAAGGAGTTTAACCCGCATTTTTTCCCCTTCGGCTGTTTAAATTTCTAGGTAGTTAATTTTATTGTTGCAGTGCTTTACGAACGAGAAACAAATGCCGATTTCCAATGGCTACATTTATTCGTATTACTGGCACAACAGCAGCTGGGACCAATCGGAAAAAAAATTCTACACACCAAAATTACTTCCTACAAACGCTGCAGCTTGCATGCTTGGAAGATTCTTGACCCCTGCTTAGTTAAGCAGGAACGATGCGTGGAGTCGACTTGCTTACAATTTGGTTCAGTTGGAATTGGATGACAGTTGGTCAAAATACTTACAAGCACAAGTCTGGGAAATGGAATCAAATTGTTGGAAAGATTTGAATTATTAAATAAAGAATACAGCAGTGAAATGAATTGTATTAGCCAATGGCAATAACTTCGTTGGAATTGAATTTTACTCATGAATTTGAAATGGTTGGAATGGAGTTTCTTCCCGATGGAAATGAGCTAGAAGTAGAACTGATGTCATCCCAAACCAACCGCTGCTTAGTTTTAAAGTACAGAAATCTTACGAGAATTTAAAAGGTCAGCCCCAGTTCGCAAAAATCAAAATCTTTTGACAAAACGGCTTAGAGAAACCAGAACGTTTTATTTCTCAAACATACAAATACATGATCATTACCTACCATTTGGTAAATTGGAGATACAATTATCATGTGTGCAATGGAAAAGCAAACATGGGGATTAACACCAAATATTGAAGCTGTAGCATACAAACTAGCTTGGTCGATTATGTGGCGATTGATTATCAGTTAATATTAATGGTATGTTTATGTAGTAATACCGAAAACGTAAATTGATGGTGAATACCACCTTTAACTCTTACCATACAATTAGCATTATTTTTTCGGAATTACATGCGTCAGGCTACTTCTGCACAGGATACTCCAGATAACTCCTATTTTTCAAGTGTAGCGTTTTAGTGATGATGCTATCGCCTTCGGCCATACAGAAGCATTTCCTCCTGTCAATGAAAAGAAAAATCCAAGGTAACATGGGAACAGTGTAGTAAAATGTAAATTAGACCTGGTGAGAACTGAAAAGGTAAAGGGCTGAATACCGGTAAATGGTGACGACAGTGTTGTATAATCGACATAACGGAAGATTTTCTTTACACTTTCACCACCAAGTAACTAAAATTACACGTCACTGAAATTTTTGGAGACTATCCTGTCTCCTCCTTCACAAGCACAACTCAAAAACGAGAAACATTTCTCGTTGTTTTTTGATGTGCTTCTGAAGGAGGAGACAGGATAGTCTTCAAAAATGTAGGTGAAGTGTAATTTTAGTTACTGCTTACTGGTAGTGAAAGTGTTAATTGTTTTCATCAAGAAAATGTTCTATTAAAAGGGAATGGGGTGACAGCACAACGTACTGGCGTGAAAGGTTGCTCAAAATTGCGATTTCGGGCTCACAACTTAAAAATAAAAATAAATGAGCATGATTAGGCATTCAACTCCCCTAAGATTGTCGCGGTACCACTATTACCAATACATTCACTACTATAGCCTAGCTTAATTCATCTTCTCACATCGGACGCAAACCAAAAGCTTGTACACAATCAACTAAAATGTTGCACAAAGGGCAAATTTTCACTGAACTGTAAAGTCACACGTGATCCCTTCACCTTCTTCAGTCAAAAATACACAACTACTGACCTCCAACAATTACTACATTATGGTCAAAGACATTACACATAAATTTGAAGTTCATATGACTCCTCAGTTGTCACTGGCATGTCAAATGCACAACCTCAAAATCGCAAAAACACCAGTTTATTTTGACAGTTCTGAACAAATGATGGTGTGATTTTGTTCCTACTGTCTTCTTCAGGTATAAGAAAAGATATTTCCCTAGTATCACATCAGACTCGTGTAACGAATTTAAATCGCGGTGCGATTTGAATCAGTTACGCGTGAATTTATGCAATATCTTTTCTTGTACCCGAAAAACGAAATTATACCCTCACTAGCTGACACCGGCGTACATACGCTGTTCTAGCAAACAGCAACCTCCTCGCCCTACACTGCAACCTGCCCCCCGGCACCCACACGCTTACCCCGTACTGGAATGCAAAGGCTGCTCGCGTGCTCGCTTCTGGCCGGACGTCGTGATCCCTCATCATCATTAAGTTTGCTCCTAAGCTAATTAGGGCCTATATATAGAATTCTTCAGAACTGTCGAAATAGACTGGTATTTCGTAATTTTGAGATTGAGCATTTCAAAATGTCGAATTTTGTAGGTCGATTCTTTTTCTGGTTATATGATAATGTCAGGCTATTTTGGTCTGTTTTAGTACGAAGTGGCGCTCTTTGAATCAACACGGACCAAAAAAAAAAAAAAAAAAGCAAGATCGTCATGTAACCAGAGGAAGAATCAACCTAGAAAGTGAAAATTAGCTAGAAAATGAACTATCTAGGCCTAGTGTGAAAATGAGCGTAATCTTGCTGGAAGTTCTTCCGATGATTCGTTAGTATTTTAAGAATTTTCAATAGGCGTTTTTGGCTAAAGGTTATAAATTATAAATTATAAATTATTCATTATTTTCTAGCCTCTTCAAGTATGCTTTTTTTTTATTAAAGTTTTTTAACTGTAACTCGCAGATCACAGTGTGCACAATCATGTGATCGATGACTAGGTTTCGACCTGAAATCGTAGCCTTCCGTACTATCGAGATAGTGTCCGTTGATTCCGACCTTGTTTGTTAGACGCTCACCAAGAAATTGGCTAATGAGGTGCCGGATTGACGATTTGAGGGGCCTTGCAGGTCCTTAGCAATTCATGCTTGATAGCCACAGCTTCAAGGCACTGGGAGTGCGAGTCTCCCTTGGAGTTTGATTTAAGGACTGTTTTCGTCTGACTCCACACAATTCTGTGATTTGTTCCAAGATGTGTGTGGCACAATAGTCACACTCAACTTGGTACACTCCCCGTCTTCTGCAAGTTCACTTTCCATTTTTTTCTTTTCAAGAGAGCGAAATCTTTTTTGAACAGCGTTACCTTTTTCTCTTATGAAGTATCAATGATTTAGGTTTTTTCCCCCCATTCTTCACGAACGAATCAAAGCTACGAAGCTCCTGCTTGATCCCAGGGCTCGAAATGAGCGGTATCGCATCGCAATTTGCACCACAAATTTAAACTTTAGCGATGCAAAATTAAATAATGTATCGCAGTTTCGCGACGCAACTGTATTACACGAGACAACATAGCAGCGTGGTCATGATCGTGTTGGCTGACATGGAGATGCTAATCCCTCCTACTTTATAGGCAGGCTAAGCATCGCACATGCATTTTGGGAAATCATTGGTCCTACCACACCTTCGGTATTTAATTGGTGGTGCTTTCATTTCAGACACGGATCAGAATAGTCTGAACGTGCATTGGATGCCATATTCTTGACTAAGCATCCGTGCGTATAGCAAAGTAAAAGTGAAACAAAAATGGCTCTTGTTTCAAATAAAGTAAACTTTTTGTATTGTTGTTTTTTTAAATAAATGATTCTTTAATAGTTGCTAATCATTTTTTCGTGACTGCTATGCAAATTTGTATTTTGTATCGCATTTCTGCTATGCAATTTTTCTAAGACAATTCGAGCCCTGGATCCCGTTGCATACATTCTCAAGGTAGGTCATTCTAACTCTGTTCACTTACGTTCTCTCCTCTGGTGTTTTTTCATTCAACTCCAGCTCCCTTCATCATCTTGTTCAGATCCTAACCAAGATGATGAAGGCGGTAAGAGATATTAAAAAAAAACACCAGAGGAGAAAACGGAAGTGACATACCTTGAGTGTGAGCACGGGGATCCAGGAAAAGCTTCGAGTGTGATCTTCCACTCAACAGGACAAACGACTCGCAGTTGGGTTTTCTAATATCTTAAAGCACATATTCACAAGCTCAAACCTTCGTGCAGCTGCGGTCCCATGTTGGGCGCCAAATAACTGCGAGACTCTTCCACTCAACAGGACAAACAACTCACAGCTGGGTTTTCTAACATCTTTACTGCACATATTTACAAGCTCAATCCTTAAGTGATCACTCGGAAGTTTGCATCAACGTGGATGCGCTGCTGTAGACGCACTGGGATGTGTGCGCTCGAGGCATGCGATTGCGGTGCACACCCTCACACGAGGATGCACGCCGATTCTTCATTAGAGAAAAGGTAACGCTGTTCAGAAGATACTTCGCTCACTTCAGAAGAAATAAATGGAAAGTGAACTAGCAAGAGTACAGAACAAGGAGCGTGCTAAGTTGAGTGCGAAGATTGTGCTACAGTACAATGCGCATAAGAGAAACGAGAAAAGGAGTGCACAAGAGAATCAGACAGCATGTATGGCAGACAGGCACCACACTTTATGGTCCAAACATGATTGATTACAGACCTGTGTGGAGTCGGACAGGAACACTCCTTAAATCAAACTCCAAGAGAGATACACACTTGAGGGGCCTTGAATCCCTGGCTTCCAGCAAGAGGTTCAGACCTTATGAACCTGCAAAGCCTCTCAAATCCGTAAATCCAGTACCTTATTAGCCAATTTCTTGGTAAGCATCTAACAAACAAGTAACATGGCCGGGATACTACCTTGATAGTACTGAAGGCCACCATCTTGGGTGGAAACCTTGTCAACCATCTTGCCCTATGAAAAATGTAACTTTTGTTCAAAAAAAAAAAACAATAAAATCATACTTTTCTACTAAAAAATCATACTAAAAAATCGGAGACCTGAAGACGAAGGGCTAAATAGTCAAAAATCGAAAATTCGCAAAAATACTGATGTATATATTTATTTGTCTTGAATTTGAGTGTAATTAAGTTTAGCTAATATTAGTAAACGACTTGTTCTGGCGAAAACAAATACACAATACTACCATGGAAGAACACTCTAAAGGTACATCTTGAATTTTCGGTGAAGTAAATTCCCGTTCACCTATGTCAGAAGAAAAAAAAATCCTACCAAACGCAGGCTCGTCACATCGCTGGTTCTCAAAGAATGATAGGCTATGTGACGATCGAGATAGTGTTTGGTATGAATTTTTTTCTTCACACGAAGGTAACGAAAATTTGCTTCACCGAAAATTCAAGACAGACTTTTAGTGTTCTTCCACTAGTGGTACTATGTATTCGTTTTCTTGTGTATTTGAGTTCAGAATGTGCGAAAATTGCCACGGAAATACCGGTTACCGGGATTTAAACTTACTGGCCGAATTGTAAAGGGGTTGAATAAAAGGCGAATTGCCGTTTTGGGCTCATAAATTTAAGAAAAATAAATGGGCAAGATTATAAAAGGTGGACGACTTTTAGTCAATGCAGATTCAGAATCATACTTTTCATCATATAGGTGTTTTTTAAATCGTGAATTCCATAACAAGTTAAAAGATCCACATTTGGTTGTATTTTAGTTATGCTGAATAATTCAACAACTAGGCCTATTTGAGCTATTGATTTCTCATTAGCACCAATGGATATTTCTTGAAAAAACCATTTGATTAGTGTATTCAAACTTCAAAATTTAGCATTTATGGATTTGGACGCAAATATAAGACGGAAATGCAATTTTAATGGAACAAATTCGAAAAAAAGATACCGTCTTATATTCGTGTCCAAATCCGTAACTCGACTAAATTTTGAAGTTTGAATACACTATTCGAATGGCTTTATCGAGAGCTATCCATTGGTGTTAATGAGAAATCATCAGATGGAGATCATATATTACCGTTGGTTCCCCTACACAAGTGGACAGGAAGAGGTGTCTACATGTCACATACCTTCGATACAACAACAGTTTCATAACTTTATCACTGAAGATATTTTAGCCGATTTTACCATACAAGCAAAAGCTACAGTATCCTGGTTATCTAGGATACCCGACAATATCACCATCATCAGACAAATCATGTAATTTGTTGTACACTTTCACCTAAGTACACGTTTTTCATTAGACAATTATAAATTCTGATCAGATAATTTTACATTCTGGATACCAGACACTTTCGTAGAATTTGCATGTACGTTTTTTAGTTTGAATGATTCTTGACATTGTTGGAAAAATTACGCACCCATTCAAAGTCAACAAAAACACAAATTGTTCTTACAAAATTTTCGACCAACACTTCAAGAGATTGTCTGTTGTTCATATTTATAACTCAAGTTTAGTTTTTTTTTTGCTCTGCATTTCTTCCATCTCACATTTTTGCATTCGTGTTGTGACACGTCGCGTGTGACCACTGATCTCTACATGGTTGTGTGGGATGGAAGTTGGTGGTGGCTCTTAGGGATGGGTCGGTAACCGAAACCGATTCGAATTTTGTGTCGGTTTTTCGTACGTTGTTTGAAAATCAAAAAAATGATTTGTTGTTTTACATTTTTTTTTAATAATTATCAGTTTCCACGTTATAAATGACAGCAAAGCTCCTAGCTATTAAAACGAAAATAGTAGAGGAAAATGGTGCCACAGCTAGACTACGACGCTGCTGAAAGTGAAAGCAGGAGTAAGTTGAAGCTAGTAATACAACTGTTGCAAGAAAACAAAAATTAGGAAAATCGGGTTGGGGTGGATGGTGGCAAAAACCGATACCGGAACCGAAATCAAAAAAATGAAACCGACCCATCTCTAGTGGCTCTCCACTTTTCGTTCAGGAGAGCTTGGGATTTTTGAGTGCACTAGCTGGCTGATGGATGGGCACGATGGTGGCTGGATGTTGACGAGTTTCACACCTCTGTTTGCAGATTTTGTGTCCTTAACAATCCATCTACAAAACCGAGGTGTGAAACTCGTGAACTTCCAGCCACCATTGTGCTCATCCATCAGCCAACTAGCGCACCCAAAAATTCCAAGACCTCGTGAACGAGCCACCACCAACTTCGCTCCCACACAGATCAGTGGTCGCATGCGACACGGCACAACTGCAAAAACGCGAGAAAGAAAAAAATGTAGAGGAAAAGAAAAACTAAACTGAGTGCCTAATGAAGGTGAACGACAGACAATCTCCAAGTGTTCGTCGAAAATTTGCAAAAACGATCCTTTGAATTAGCGCACAATTTTTCCAACAACTGCTACACTACATGACACTTTGG
>JAHWFP010059480.1:0-11509 GCA_023313725.1 Lithobius niger
CATCCCCATCGGACATGTGATTTGAAAGAATTGCCCGGACAGACGGAGAGTTTCAAAGGATTATAGACAATTGACTTGAATTTGTTTAAATTAAAGTATGAAATATGTTTGGCCGCTTTTCTGTTTACTGCAACAGGCTTGCAAAGACACCCCCACCCCCACCTCCTTCTGAGGGGTAGGGAAAAAACTTTGGTAGATTGGCACATTCAATTTTCAGTGCCTTCCTAACTTGTATTCACTTGTTAATGGACGAATTTGGACTGGAACAGGTTGTCAATAAGCCTACGCACGGTGAAAACTGTTTAGACATTGTTTTTACCACAATGGTGGATGTCGTTGATATTGAGGTCGTGGATGGTGTTTCTGATCACCAAATTGTGAAGCTTTCTTTGCAGTGTTGCAATAGGCCTGATGTTGTTGGGAAGGTTAAGTGGTTTATGTACAGCAAAACTGACTGGGATAAAATCAACCAAAAACTTGCTGACTGTTACGCGGAATTCATTAGGGCTGCTGACTCTCTTACAATAACAGAAAACTGGAACTTTTTAAAATCAAATCTTCTCAATGCTGTTGAAATGTTTACACCTACTTACTACATCTCGTCGAAGAAAAACAAGCCATGGGTTGACAGAGATTTAAAGCACCTTATTAAGAAAGGCAGGAGGCTTCGTAGGAAAGTTTCTGCCTGAAGTTCTCCCGTTGTGATTGGTCAAATTAAGTCTGTACGGAGTGAAATCAAGCGCCAGATTTGCGACAAAAACTCTAAATTTATGGAGTCACTTGGACTTTAAATCTCCCAAAACCCAAAACGCTTCTGGTCGTACGTGAAATCCATTGACCCGAAGGTGTCAAGTATTCCTTCCCTGGTCTCTCCTCTGGTAGCCTGGTCGATGATAGTTTGGGAAAATGTGAACTTTTGAACACCTATTTTAAGTCTGTGTTTACTATGCCTTCTCCTCTTGGGGATGAACACAAACTTGAACCCAGAACTTTAAACAAGATGAAGGACATCAAGATTAGTCATGGCGGGGTGGGTAATCTGGTTCGTACGCTTAAGGACGGCAAGGCCCCCGGACCTGATGGTATTGGTGCTGTGATCCTGAAGAAGACTGTTGATATCAGCACTGATTTTTTGGTGTATACTTTTACTAAATCACTTGAGTTGGGGTTGGTACCGTATGATTGGTTGCTCTCTGCCGTGGTGCCTCTGTTTAAGAGTGGGAAGAAAAATGATGTGAAAAATAACAGGCCTGTGGCACTTACCTCAATCTGTTGCAAGATGCTTGAACACATCATTGTATGCCAGATGGTTAATTTTTTGGACAGGGAGAACCTTATAACACAAGAACGATTTGGGTTTAGGAAAGGCTCTTCTTGTGAGCTTATGCTTGTTTCCATGGTGCATGACATTGCGGCAGGTTTGGACCAGGGATATCCTGTTGATTTGATTTCCTTGGACATGGCTAAAGCTTTTGATGCTGTTCCCCATGATCACCTCCTCAAGAAGATGGAAGCGTATGGTATTGCTATGTCTGTTACCAGGTGGTTTACTCATTTTTTGGGGCACCGAGGTCAGTATGTCGTTATTGAAGGTCCTAGGTCTCGTATGGAGACCGTTACATCGGGAGTGCCGCAGGGTTCTGTGAGCGGTCCAATTCTTTTTCTACTCTGTATTAATGACTTGATGGATGTTGTTGACTGCACATAAGTTGTTCGCTGACGATACCCACATCTATCGAGATATTAAGAGTGAGCTTGACAACCTTGCCCTTCAAGCAGACCTGGATAGGATTAACGATTGGTGTAATACCTGGAAAATGAACCTTAACGCAACAAAGACGAAGGCAATTCACATTTCGCACAAGAGAAACTTCAGACATCCAATTTATTATTTAAAAGGTCTTGCATTACAAGTTGTTGACACCATCACTTGCCTCGGTATCAAACTTAATAACAAGTTATCTTGGTCTGATCATGTCGAAAGCATCTGTGCCAGGGCAAATGGTGAAGTTCGTTTCTTCCATAGATTGTTGAAAGATGCTAGTGCCAAGGTCCGCGAGATTGTCTTCAACACAGTGACGAGACCCAAATTGGAATATTGTTGTGCTGTCTGGGATCCGTACACGTTGTCCTTGTCAGACTGTGTTGAACGGGTGATGCGGAGAGCAGCTAGGATGGTGTGTGGCGACTATAAGAGAGATAGCTGTGTTACTAGCATGTGCAACATTCTGCAGTGGCAATCCATGCAGATCAGAAGAAAGTTACACCGACTTCACGTTTTTTCCCGCATTTTAAATGGTGCCACTTTGCTCGAACCTGCTAGTTTTTGTTCTTCCCCAGACTTTATGAGTCGGATGGACCATGCAAGGAAAGTTATTCGATTCCAGTGCAACAAGAACACCTTTGCTGGTTCGTTTTTTCCTCGTACCATCATTGACTGGAATTGCCTTGAAAGTGAGTTTGCTTTTTTAAACAGTGACGTGGCATTTGTTGCTAAACTTAAAGCCTCTTGTCAACCACTTACTTGTCGGCACAGTCTCTGAGTCTGTTGTTTTTTTTCCTGTTGTTTATTGTTGGATTTTATTGTTTTATTTTGATATTGCGTTTTGTGCTCTGTTAGGGCGTTGCAATTATTGTATAAATAAATAAATAAATAAATAAATAAAGCACCGAACAGAACGAACCAATCGCACCACTGTTGGAAACAGTTCAGCTCTTTCCCTACTAAAGCCGTGTTGCTGTGGCTTGCTTACGTCAACCATCGTCAGGAATGAATCTGATTACGTACCTAGCGCATGCTCAAAAGCTCCACTACTGGCAATCACCCGCCAAACCCCCCCCCGGGAAATGCTTCGCAATTTTGCATTGCTCGCGCCTGGTTACTTCCATTATCGCAGCCTGGCCCAGTCAACTAGCCACGTCTGGTCACGTTAAAGGTATGACGTAACGAGTGCTCTGTACGTTGAGCTTTTGATTTTGTTGAGCTGTGATGGCAATTTCGGATGGTACTAAACGGCTGACGCAACGTTACTGCGCACGCGCTACGTTAAGTTTGGAGCCAAACTGTCTCTAACAGTTGGGCGTTCTGTTCGCTCTGTTCGGTCGTTTAGGAAGGTACCGCTTGTCAGCAAGGTGTTAACAAATCGTTCACACGATGGCATGGAAGGTACTGTTTGTGAGTAGACATTGTTAATCGCACGCGTTTGTACTCGGCTTATGACTACGTAAGAGCAGGAACAAATGAACATGTTTGAACAATGAACACAGTGGGCTCGTTCATTTGTTCCTGGTAAGAGCCTAAAAAAATTAAAATACCAATGAACCATCTATCCACTTCGATGATAAAGTCAAGAATTAAAAAAAAAATAAATTGTATCGCTAATTACTTTAAAGGAAGCCGCACTACTTGCTAACTACTTAAACTAGTCGATTACGGATTGTTTATTACCATTGCCCCTTTCAAAAATCCTCGTATTGAAAAAAAATTATTTTGATAACAAATCTTTTTCTTTTCCTGCGGACTTTTACAGCAAAACCAAGCAAGCGATGTCGTCAAATTTTACAGCTATAATGCTATGTTGGTTGGTTAAAAAACGCGAAGGTTTTCTACTGGTGTTGGTGGGGGGGGAGGAGAAACATCTTCGTGGTGCGATTAGAAACGGTCTATCCCGGAACTGATTGTGCCATTTTACTCTAGCTTGCCCACAGATAAAGAACACTTCTTCCACTAATCTGTTCTGTGAACATGTCCGCCACCCTCGTGGATCTACGCACGTACTGCAGCTGATAACAGGAGAACCGTCTAAGACATTGCTTAATTTAAGCGACAGTCAATTGCAAATAATCCTTTCCAATATAACCCTTCCGACAAATTAACATCTACAAACAAATCTAATTTATGAAGTGATAAACATAAAATTGTTTGCATCACCATTGAGTCGTAGTGTGCCATAGTGGTCGAAGCACAATCAGTGATTTGCATACTTACCTGGCTCAGGACGTTCTGTGATCATGAAGGCGAAACTCCCAGGAAGAGGCTCGTTCATTGCACTGCGAATGGGCTGACACCTGCGATTATCCCTAACGTGGATACTTTCGGGGGTATAATTTGTGGTAGCGGGGATTGCGTTCGCGCTAACCCCTAATTATTAATCTAAAATCAGTTCTCTTGTCGTTGTGGACGTATGTGACTAAACAATAATTGAGTTTTCGTTTAATGAGGATAAAGACGGAAACTCAGCAGCGTACGACGTTTTTTTTTGGCAATTTGCAAAACATTTGATACAATTCCTTTTTGTGTGCTTATCATTTTTACCGGTTTCAAGCTTGTTGTTGAGCCCTTCTGATTTGCGTCCTGGTATTCTTACGTCTGTGAATAATCGCTGTATCCTGGTTTCTGGGTTGAGATTATTTTACGAGTAAAAAAAAAAGTAAAAAGTTAGTTTTTGTTTTAAATAATAAGGTTTTTTTTTTTGGCCTTACATGTGTTCTGCTGCGGCGTTGATTAAAAAAGAAAAACTCAAAACAACCACCGCTTGATTGACCGCGATGATAAACTGAAACATCTTTTCAAAATATTTTTGTTTCACTGATTACAGTAGAAGTGCTGCTTCATTCTGCATTTTTCAGGGGATTACTAGTTTCCAGTACGGTAGTGTAAATGTATTGCAGTGCCGATTTGCTGCTACAAGAAATCTACAAAACGTATTTCAAAATTTATCAATTGGAGATAATCCTTTCCTATCTAAGAACTACAGAAATTAAAATTTCCTAACAGATATAATTTATGAAGAAGTAAATCTGATACTGTTCTTATCATCATTGAGTTCTAGTGTGCCCTACTGGTCGCACAGGGTCTGGGAACGTAATAGGTACGGCCAGGAAATCAACAACTACGCGAGCGTCACTACGAACAATATTATATAATATTGTTGGTAGTGACGCTCGCAGTTTTTTTTTTCTCTGGCCGCTCCCATTTTGCGCCCAGAGGCTTGCAAACTTGCCTGGCTCAGGGAAATTCGTCACCATCAAGGCGTATGTCCCAGGGGAAGCCCCGTTTATTGCGCGACGAACGGTCTGAAGCCTGCGATTATCCCTGCTGTGGTTGCTTATGGGAGTGTTATTTCTGGTAGTGGGGGATTGCGTGCGTTGATGAAGTAGAAATCATAAGTTAAACGACGAGCTGAAAGTAAAAAAAAATTGAAAATAGAGACCACTTGACTGGAGTACGAAAAAGTGGTCTCTTTTATCAGGTACGCGGACACATAGACACCACATAGACACCGAACACTTAGGTACCCCAATTTAGGCACTCGGACAATACGCACCCGAACATATAGGCACCCGGACACATAGGCACCAAGTTAAATTTTTTTTTTTTTAATTGGGATGGCTTCTTCTCAAATTGGGGGGTGGGGGAGAAAATAGTTTGCTATAAAATGTTCGTAGCGTTCAAAACTTCTAAAGACTGTTGGCATCGATATTACACTAGCATCTCTGATGTTAACTTTAACTTTACTTACAAAATCCAATCGCCCGTAGGGCATTACAGGATTTACGGTTGCACAAAAAAATAAAAGAAGTGAAGAATCCATGTGCAAGTTGTACAACAAAAACAGAGAAAAAAAAAGAATAATATAAAGTAAATAAGTTAATTTAGAAATAAGAAGGATGTACAAATTATATAAAACAAGACACATGCGAATTAAATTAAGACTGGACGACTTATTTAAAGTATACATGCGATATCCAATCCAGATATCGCATGTATACTTTAAATAATAATCAGGGGTTTGAATAATATCTCTGTAATGTGTGGTGCAGTGGCAACCCGGACCACTGCACTGTGACTGAGGTTGGCGCTAATGGCTGAGCTGTCGACGCGCCATTAAGCCTCAATCTCCCCCTGCAACAACGGTTTCCACAGCTTCCTCGTACTCTTTAAGCTAGGGCCTTAGTGGGCCTCTTGATGCTATGGCTCCATATTATCTATTCTGTACACTCTGTATCTTTATTGATGTATTCCAGTAATGCTATGTACTTTGATGTATGGTCCAGTCCCTGGGGATCAGTGGTCTGGATGGCTCTGGCCTTGCCTGCCCCTAGGGGTAGCTGCTAGCAGAGATGGATCATGGGATACCAGGATCAAGGCCCACTGAGATAGTAGCTGCGTTCCTCGCTCCACGCTCCAGGCCCGTCAGCTCTGTGCTCTTCCGGTATTAGTTAGTGACAGACACGCCAGGATCGTCCAGTACCGTACGGCATGTGGATTGGTATCTGAACAAAATGTATGCTCTAAAATTTAAACACATAAACGTAACGATCAAATTGCGAGATCAGGCGCATATTGAGGGCTTTTCACACATTCACTTAGTCCAGATACAAATTCCTTTGGGTTCTCAATCCGTACGGTACTGGACGACTCCTAGCGTGTCTGTCACTAAACAGAAGCAAGCTGACCGGCCTGGAGTGGAGCGCAGCTACTATCTCAGTTGGCCTTGACCAGGATATAGTACAGGAAGTACCTTGCACCACCAGTGGCAGTTACTGGCTGCAGCTCTAGGTACTTAAGGCCTTGCAAGCCCTTTACAGCCTCCCCACTCTGGGAGCTAGTCCCTAACCAGCTAAGAACTCTTCCTGAAGTGTGCCACTCTGCTGGTAGCCCTGATCAGAGCATCCTTGAACCATTGGACAACATCTCCTGAGGACAGACCGCGTGGCTCTGGAATAAACCCTGAATTTACCATCCTTCTGGCGTTCTTCCTTGTACCGGGCATAGCGGGGTTGCACCCCCCCCCTCCTCCAATGCAGGAATGAAAAACAATAAATATTTTGGCAATCGGTTATGTGTTAGCCGCAGCGTAATTTGAAAAATAATTCACTACAAAAAAATTTCGGGAAAAAATGCAAAAACTCCCCCAACGGTCTACACGATTAAGTGTCCCAGAATTAAAACAAACGATACAGAATTTGAGGTCAATCCAACCCAATTAAAAAATAAAGTAAAAAAAAAAACTTGGTGCCTATTTGTCTGGTGTGCATATGTCCGGGTGCCTATTTGTACAGGTGCCTAAATGTCTGGGTGCCTATTTGTCCACTGCCTAAATTCGGGTGCCTATGTGTCCGGTGCCTATGTGTCCAACATCCCTATTATCATTATAACAAAAATAAAAAAAATAAATTAGAAAATGAAGAAATTTGTATGGGCCATCATGTATATTAAGGAGGGGGACCCCCAAGGGCTAATTAACACCGCCTCCCCCACCCATATATGTAGCTACGCCACTGTTTCACTCCAAAACTAGATTACTGAGTGCACCACTGATAAAATCGGCTTATAATCCATGAAGTTTAAGCTATCTAACCAGTCTAACCCACAATTCGAGTGTAACCTGCCATTCTTTATTTAGCGTTTGATGAGACATTTAAAGCAGCGTCGTCAAATTCACACTTCTGGATTTACAGTACTGCTAAATAGACTTTGAACTGTCGCGATGGATAACGTAATCAGCACGAAGCTTCTGATTGGTTCCCCACGTCGCCCGTAGCAACCAAAAGACAGCAGCCAACAGAAAATGGATATGTGAGCATTACAGGAAAGCTAACCCGAGCTAGCGGACTGTTACGTAAATTAAAAGTAGTTACGGTCAAAGATTAAACGACTACCAAAATTACGGTTCTTCTTTGATTACGGTAAGGTTTGACGTCGGTAACCAACTACACCAAAAATATATTACTCGATAATCTAAACACAACAAACAAAGCTAGATATTATTCCTTCTTTGTTAAGACGTGATGAAAGTTGTTGAAAGTTGCAATCTACTGCAATCGACCATTACTAAAATCTTACGCATTACAACATAAAATAACCGTTTCTTCCCCTATTTTTAATGAACAGTGGTTTTAATTAATGGCTTTTGCTTTTGCTTTTGCGATAGTGGTAATGCTAGAAGCAAAAAAACGTTTTTCGTCGCCATTTTTGGACGCCATCTTGAATTCCCCAAGGGTGCCAAGGTGGCATCATTATGTTTTGGAGTACGGACATACTGTATAACATCTCTGCCCAAAAACATTTTGTGCAGAATATTCTTTTGGGTTTTTCTGCCGGCTGTCGGACTAAAACGGAAAAAAAATCTAAAAATAGTTTTAAAGGCGCCCACCTGGACCTAAAGTTTAACATTATAAGTCAATGGGAAGTTTGTTATAAGTGGGTATAGGGGACAAGGAAAAGAGCAACATTTTGTTAATAAACGCATGTACGCAAATGAACTGTTACCGAGATACAGGGTGCGAAAGTTTATATTGTTAATGCAGCAAAATATCAGAGATGCCGAAACACACCAAGGCATAATTTGTACACGTTAACAGCGGTTTAGGTGCTGTGCAATGGTGTAGTATCAAACCCATTATGTTCCGGGGAGGGGAAAGCAACTGTAGGTCGGTGGTTTTTCTGTGGGATAAAGGAAACAAAATGTACTTTGAACAAATGTATCCCCTGTGCCAATTGGAGATCTGTTCCAATTTGAGATGAGTTGATGGGAGATAAGGATTAGTCACATTTGATATCGCTCGTATTTAGGGCAGTTGTTAAAAATGTCGTCCATTTTCCTCGATACAGAGAATGATTCAGACGAACATAATGGGTTCGATACTGCACCACTGCACAGCACCTAAACCGCTGCGAACGTGTACCAAATTGTGTCTTGACGTGTTTCGGCGTATCTGATATTTTTGTCATTTGATGCAACAATGCAAATTTCACACCCCGTATCTCGGTAACAGTTCATTTGCGGACATGGGTTTATTAGCAAAAGTTGCTTGTTTCTTTGTCCCCTATAACCACCTAAAGTTTGTCAGTATATTTCCGGGACACCCTACTCTGCACAGTACATTTTAAGCGGATAGGACGGGTGTCAGTGTTATCGCTAAATCTTGATGGACGACATACTAGCGTGTTTCTTGATCAGAATTGTTAGTCGTTAATTGTGTGGATACTTTTTGGGATTGGAAAACTCATGGTCTTACCTATAGGCACTTCCTTCGAAGAATTTTTTTTTAAAATAAAAACAGGTGCGAACTTACTAATCACTTTTCCAGCCCATTTGGCTTTCCGTCTTGTTTATGGTTTTTTGGTTGCTTACACTAACTTTCGTTGGTGTAATATCCTTATTCTTTTTTCGACGCAAACACTGTTTTGCGAACAGTGGCTGTTGCATAAATTGTTTTTTTTTTTTACTTCAATGACTTGGTGACATTTTCTAGTTTTATACGGTATGAACACTTCAAACCATCAATCTTGATGACAAGGAAGTTGATTCATTACACACAGATAACACAAATGCGATAAAAATAACAGCTAAACAGAGGCTTGGCTGCCTTGTGTTCCATAAGTCAAGTGAAGCGAATCAATCATTTGAGATTTTAAGACCACGATTTTCAGATATTGCGATCATAGTAATTCCAAGTTATTCAGAACGAACAGACAAACAGCTTAGACTATGGTGCTAAGGTTTAACATCCTTAGCACATATTACCACTTTTATTGGGTAAGTTTGTAATAGAAAAAAAAATGAATTACAATGTATTACCATGAGGAAATAAAAAAGGCGTACGTAGTATGCGGGGAGTAGACAACTCCTAACTTATGCCATAGAATCCGGCACTTGTCGAATCTGAACGGGGCTTCACCACAACATGTAAACGCCAGCTTAAGCGAAAATACCAGATTTTCTTGTCAATTCTGTCGATTATTTCAGTTTATATGCTTTAGAATTTAGGTAGCATGCTTGATTTTAGTTCATATGCTTTTGTTTACGCAGATTAGTTTGCTTACGCTTGGTTTAAAGTGGACCAGTGTCGTATATTTATTTCCTCCTGGTATTACTTTATGTATTGAGTTCCCTTTTTGTTATTTGTTATGAGTGGTTTCTGCTTTTTTTTCAGCTGCATTGTATTTCATGCAAAATGTCACACATCAAAGGTAGATGACACATCTTTGCATGAACAGACACGAAGCTTCGGTGAGAAGGTAAGTATGACAAATTCCCGTTCCTGGATGCTACGACGGGTGTTTGTCCAAAATCTTTGCATGTTTCGTAAAATATTTTTAATTCGGGTATAATTTATCGATATATCACTTTAAGTGCTGAAACAATGAATTGAATATTGAAATTCATTGAATATCGATAAAGAAACCGAAGGAGTTAGCTTCTATGCCAGAAGAATGTGTTCAGCCATCAGGGCAAAAAATCGCTTCCTGGGTGAGGTAAGTAATGGAACCACTGATATCTAGTAACGCTAGGTCTAACCACTGAGCTACTGTCGGGCTACCCCCTGGTGGGTGCGAACAAGTCTTGTGAATTCAACCAATGTTAGTAAATTCTTTGATACCAGAGGTAGCCAGTGTACAGGCACTTCCTTTGGTGCATGAAATGCGATTTTATCTACACGCAGCAAGAACGATCGTGATATAAGGGGAAAAAAATTTAAAATAGAAGGACTCTACTCACCAAGCAAGTTTGTTTATAATTCTTGTTGGCGTCCATCAGGATAGTCCTGGCAACCGTCTAGAATTACAATTCAGCTAAAACAGTCGTCACTTTGCAAGCAGACCTCAGAATGTATGACCTAATTACAGTCAAGCGTTAAAGGGACACCCGACCTGCCTCATAGCACTCCACCTGCCGTATAACAGTTCGCGCTGGTCGCCTTCCGCGCATATACGAACACAAAGGGCATCTGAGATATTAGCTGCGTTCTTCGGAGCGAAAGAACGTAGCTACTGTCTCATTTGGCATTGTGCCTAATAGACGCACTAGCATGGACGCATTAATCGTGTCGTCACAAACCGGAATGATTCTCGTATTTTAACATCACAGTTTATAGCTTTCTAGGCTAGTGTCTTATAATTTTGCTTCGGCGATCTATTGGAATAACTAATTTTAATTTCTACCGCATTACGCTTTTAGATTTTTGATCTCATGGTAATTATCGGCAAATTAGTACATGCACACACGTAGATGAAACGTCATGGTTATTGTAAGCGCGCAAAGCATCATATAGTTACGGATCGTTCGTAAATAAAGTTCCATAATATTCAACAGAAAATCTCCTAGACGCCACGTTTAAAAAAAAGGATTTTTAGCTAAGGAAAGACTAACGGTAAGGAAATAGACCTTTAGGGCCGTACTTGATGTGGAGGATCGAGAAAAATGGTGCTGGGAGATATAATATCCCTTTAACAGTGTCCTCTACATCTCCGCTTGGATATCATAGGGCATGTGATATCCTTGATATCCAAGAACCAATTCGATATCAAGAAACAAGGGAATGTTGTCCTAGTATTGGTTGTTGAATATTTACTGGACAACTAACATCAGTTCATAAGTTGTTCACCCCACATGAGAAGGCTCATGCGTTCACTCATTACATGCATTCAATCATTTTAGTTGTGGAACCTTTAACAACCTAAGCTGAGCGAGAAAAGTTCATTACATCGAACCACTAACCC
>JAHWFP010059481.1:0-32481 GCA_023313725.1 Lithobius niger
CTTTTTGATGTCATATCCAAGTCATTGTCCAATAATGATCTGAAACTTTCTCTGTCAAAACTCCACCTCTTGATTTACCAATTTTACTTTTTACATATACATGATCGATACATGATTTCTGAAGATAATTTTTTCCATTTTTTAAAACAAACTCTTCTCTAGTCGGTGAGTTTATCTTGCAATTTAATCCTAATTCTGCTAAAATGTTTTCATATTAATCTATAGCTAGTTTGGTCATGATTATCTTCAGTCTTCACTTTTGTCAAGTATGTCGATATTCATATCACCAATAATAATCTGATGTATACTACTGTCACCATTTTTGTCTAATAGCTCTTTTAAAGATTTTGAAAAAACTTTTTTGTTTGATGTTGGTTTTCTATATATAACCACAATTTGCATATCTTGGATTTTATTTATTTTATCATGTATTTCAATTTCAAGAATGCAATTTTCTTCCTGATCTATTTTATTGTAGGTTAAATCAAAATTTGTTTTTACGAACACCATCAAACCACCACCTCTAGATGTATTTTCTCTAGTAATCACTAGTTTATCATATCCCTTCAAATTATAGTAATCAACTTCATCTTTTTTATATTAATCTCAGTTAATATGATCAGTTCCCAATCAATATTTAAATCCACAAGACTTTGTATAAAACTATCCCAATTCAATCTTAAGAGATCTTATGTTTAAATGTAACAGTTTAACATTTTCATAATTTTTTTCATCTTCTGCAATTTGTATACTCACATCTTCTTTTTTACTAAAGATCTTATTTACGTAGTCGAAGGTTCTTCACTTGTCACTAAAGTTAGGTTATGTTAAGCTATAAGATAAGATTTATTTGCCACCAAAAAGCAAAACGGCAAGAAAGGGTCGAAATCAAGCGACCACTAACATCTTACCGGAATATTATACAGGGTGTTCCAAAAGTCCCAGATGGGCTGAATAACTTTTAAACGGATGAGAATTGAAACTTACACCTTTGGGAAGATCGGTCGGGTTGAGGGTTCTATCTTTTGGCATAAGAGGCATCGCAGTACCCCCCATGGAGGCCCCAGGTGGGCGCAACTCAGTAATTTCAAATGTGAAGGAGGTCGCGTAGCACGTCATATTAAATCCTTTAACGATCTGAGAAAAATGGCGCAAAGAAAACGATGCAACGTTGCTCTAATCAAAAATGGCACCCCATGAAAGTTCGAAATAGCACTATGCATTGGAAGCATGTATGCCACTAGAAAACGATTCAGAGATGTTCACAACATGACAGAATGTTCCAGATAGATAAACTGAAAGACACACGTAAAAGAAAAGCAGCAACATTGTGGTCCGCATTTGGGGAGGGGGGGGGCAGGGCAAATAAAATCTTGACTCTGGCTACACTAAAGAATTTCAAATAGGAAAGGGGGGGTCGAGTGGCACGTCATAATAAAGTTCTTAGCGAGCTGCGAAAAATGGTGCAAAGAATACGTCGCTACATCTTGCTCCAATCAAAAATGGCGTCCCTTTAAAGTACGAACGTGACACAAATTCCTCGAAGTTTGTTACATGTACAATAACACAAGGTTGAATCCCCTTACCTTGGGACACGAGGTACGATAAAATGAACGAGCAAATGGATGTACAAAAGTATAGGGTTTCACGAAAATATAAAACTTTATTGTGGCTGTGATCTGTCACCTCAGTAAATCATTGGCCCATTTTTGAAAACTACCTTCAAGTTTCATAATGTTGCTTCCATGAAGTACACATTTTTCTCTTGAGATGCATTTTATCGATGTGGCCACAAATTCACTATCTCTTTATCCACCTATTTCAAACTTTACATTGTTACCATTTTGGAAGGAAGCAACGTAGCGACGATTTCTTTTCGCTGTTTTTATTTGCTTGTTAGGATCTTTACTAAACAATGTTAGTGAAAAGTTTGTGTTTAGCCCCAACCAAGATTTTATTTGGCCTGCCCCCTTCCAACCCCCCCCCACCCCAAAAAAATGCGGGACCTGAATATTGCCACATTTAGTTTATCCATCTGGAACGTTCTGCCATGTTGTGAACATCTCTGAATCATTTTCTAGTGGCGTAAATGCTTCCAATGCAAAGTGCTATTGCTAACTTTGATGGGTTGCCATTTTTGATTGGAGCAACATAGCCACGTTTTCTTTGCGCCATTTTTCTCAACTCGTTAAGGGCTTTAAATATGACGTGCTACCCCTTCCCATTTGAAATTACTGAGTTGCGCCCCCTGGGGCCCCCAAGGAGGGGGGTACTGCGATGACTCTTACGCCAAAACATAGAACCCTCAACCCAACCGATGTCCCCAAAGGTGCATGTTTCAATTCTCATCCGTTAAAAAGTTATTCAGCCTATCTGGGACTTTTGGAACACCCTGCATACGATAGGCTAAAAGGTAAAAGGTGAAAGATATTTTGTCTAAATAATAAGATTTTTGGATATGTTTTGCAGTAGTAGACTACATGTGGAGGGTATTCAGGGACAAAACTCTGGGCGTTGCAAATATGACTTTTAAACAGCCACCATTAAAAAGTCGTCTGAATACATCCACTGATGGGGCCACAACAATGTTTTCGCCCAGAGAGTACCAAACTGAGGCAATACGAACACTAAAAAAAGACTTCCTACAGTTTAATTTGAAACTGGTAATTACCATTTTCAGACTATGTCCCCGAGTTCTCGGTACTCGGTACTTATCTCAAAAAAAGGAAGTACGACTCGCAGTTGTCCATGAATTATTTTTTAAGTCATAATCAGGTCTGCTTTCAGCCAGTGAAGCTCCAGAGAGTCCAGCTTTACGAATTCTAAACGTTCAATATAGGATTTCCTACACTTTCCAGGCATGCATTTCGTAAATCGTCTTTGTGCTGCTTCAATTTTGTCAATGTCCTTCAAAAGCTTGGGCGACCAGACCTGACACGCACATTCAACGGCTGGGCGAACGTACAACCTTGTATGCTCGGAGGATGGTATGTAAGTTTCCAAATGTAAAACAACGGCGCACAATGGTGGACCTGCGATGTGCCACCATTGAAATATAAAATATGATTGAAATATGTTTTGAGGTCTGAGTTAAACCGCACTCCAAGGTCTTTAGTTGTAGTTACGTAATTTAACGCTATAGAACACGTTACAGCAAAAAAATTAACGTAATAACGTAAAAGTATCATTAATTATACTGTTACAATAACGAATGTTTTGATAATCATGAAAAAATATGTTAAACAGTATACTATAAATGTGCAATGTGTAACATCATAAATGTAGTTTGAAAAATGTAGAAACTGGAAAATAAAAGCAGAAATTAGAACTCATATTTACTGTAAAAAATAACGCAAAAGGGAGCGATATATAGAAAAACATTAACCACAAACAATAAAAAAGCATCATTGCAAAAGATTGTCCAAACTATAAAAAAGGTTTTTTTTAATGTTTTTTAATGCTATGAATGTTAATAATGTTGCAAAAAGTACAGTATTGGGCAGCGATTTCAAACCTAAAAAAATTGGATTCACATAAGCAGAAAATTATATTTGGTTTGATTGTGAAGCTCAGCAGGAATCCGAAACTCATGTGCCAAACTTAATTATAGCTAATAATTATGATGACAATATAGTACACTGATTTAAAACTAATGAGGACTTCTGTAAATGAATGATATGTAAACAAAACAAAGTTTTGCTCATTGTACAAAATGTTATGATTCACAATTTATATTGAAACTAGTTAGCCCTGACGTAAGATATACCAGTCTAGCTGAAACCCATGGCCGCCCACCCGTTCGACCCCTGTGCCCGTTCACCCAGAAAATGAAACCGACACAAACAACCGAGAGAGCCGCTAGATGGCGGTGGGCACTCCGAAACCTACCGAATCCTCGCCACATTTGCAGGACCGACCTAACTAAGAGAAATAAATATATAGATACCGCTTTGAAAACACCATTAAAACCATATAACATATACAGTGGTACTAAGATCATGTTAGTACAGATAGATTCATTATGGCTGAAAGTTATTCATAGAGGTAATTCTGTACAAGCAGCAGTCAGTGTCTTACCAAAAACATTTGAACTAAATGAGCTGAAGAAATGTTATTTGCGTCGCTTATGTAACACAAATGTAAATAAAAATTATATAGGGATATTCCATACCCTTTCTATAAGTTTGTAAATACTACGTAAAAAGAAAATAGAGAAAAAGTTCTAGATTGGCATGAAAAAAGGGAGAAAATTATATGTTCAAAATAATATGTTCAAAATAATAAAACAAATGAACGAGTCCTATAATTCTTATGTACACATGTTAAGAAGAGGTTGCTTAGAATTAAGAAAGCAGTTTCTAGAAATAAAAAACAGATCCTTATTCTATTTAACTATTGCTATCTATAGAAGGTTTTACCAGAGAGAAAAATAGTTGTTATAGATTAAGAACAGAAGAAGTCTGCATTAATGAATCAATGGTCTGGTGATCCTGATAATCCAGCATGCTTTAAGTGGTTGAGAAGTCATTATTGGTGGTGTAAAAGTAGATGGCTTCAATAAGGAAACAAAGACAGTTTATCAAATACGACTGTTTTTGGTGTGGACGTGTAAAGTGCTTCAAACCAGGAACCATAAATAATATAAATAATATAATAATAATATACAAATAATATCACTGGATTATTTATATAGAAAAACAAAGATTGAAATGATAAATTATTAGTATAATTTAGTGGAGATTTGGGAATGTGAATAGACCAAATCAGAAGAATATAAGAAAATAAAAAAAGATAATTACCAGAAATAATTGAACGACTAAGCCTAAGAGGACCTTTTTGAAGGAAAAACAAATGTTAAGCACCAAAGCTGATGAAATAAATATAAAAATCAGGCATTTCATTGTTTACGTAGGCAATTCTAAGCTGTGAAATATTACTATTATTATCCAATATGCCATCCAAAGGATATATAGAACCAAAACACTATGATAGTACCTGGTATGGATTAAAGAAATGCACAGTTCTAGTGCTTGAAAAGTCATATTTTCCTTTTCTTCCCGTAATAGTAAAGAAGGAAAAAAATTATAAACTGTATTTGTCGAATATGTTGAAGATAGAATCAAGAGTGTAGTGGTGATAGAAGTTTTGAACGAATGAAGACTACAGATGCAGTAAATAAAGCATTAGAAGGTCAAGAATTACGGCATTTTGCAGTGAAGAGAAATTATTTAGTCAGAGATTATGTAAAATAGGATATGAAATAAACTTAGAAACCAGTTCATAGAAAGGCAATTTTAAAACCAAATAGGAATACGTAAGTTTAGTAAAAGGAAAAATTACATAACAACTTGATAAAGTTCTGAGAAAATTTAAGAAAATCCTGGAAAAATAGCGAGACATATCCATGCTACAGTGCAAAGTTCAGTAGTGCAAAAAAATTCCTTCAAACTAGAAAACATTTTTGGGTAAAAAATCGAAATATCAAATAAAAACTGAAGTAACACCAACATAACCATTGGAATCAAATCTCCACCTGGCTAACCCTAAACGCAACCAAAAAGGCAACCCTAAAAGCAATCAAAACCTTCCAAGCCTTCCCACACTGTTGAGCAGTCAAGACCAAAATAAAACAAAGATAACAAAAGAGACCTTAATAATTGTGCCTGCATCTCTGTCTTTAAACAGAAAAATTTCTTAGCTAGCTTCCTTCTGTAAAAATAAATTAACTGACTAGACAAATTCGTGAACTATAAAGCTTAACTACCAATGCACCCACCAAAAAGCCAAAATGAATGAAAAATACAATTAACACAACGGATTTGTAATGCAGCAAAGCCAACATTTTCTATCGAAATTACAGTCAATAACATCAAAGTAAACAATGTACGACAATAAAATAAATATACAGAAAGCCTACAACAGTTAAACAAAAGCATTGTATATTTTCTTGTAGTGTCCATAAGAAAGCGAGCTGACGCCCTTATCATCCAAGTGATGATTCATGTCTTATGCATTCAAAGAATGCTTACTCTGCATAATATTACTTATCAAATTTTTAAAACTCCTTTTTGCATTCTGTCAAAGGAAAAATATGTGTGGCGAATAAATACCGCAAGTAATGATCAGGAGTCGCAATATTTTGTAACACGAACCATTTAATCCTTTTCTTTCATTCGTCCTCAGAGTTGTTTACAATATTTGGAATTGAGTTCAATAAAACACGTGTAAAGTCCTTCATTTTGCCAAGTATGTTCTTCGTAAATAACTATACATTGTTTGCTCGATTGGGTGATTATTACGGTCAAAAAGGTGGATAACAACTAACAATCAATTTAGTTGTGAAAATATGATAAATTAAGAAATATGGTAAATTCAGAAATAAATTATCGTTCATTTATAGTTTAGACTGTTCTAGAAAACAGGCACATATGTAAATAGTAAGTATCTAACACAAGCTTTGTACGTGCTAAAATATCAATTAATTTGTTATGCATGAGATATTTACTTAAAACACCTTCCCTGACATGGGTAGAGGAACCACAAGAGAATGAACAAACCAAAACGTTTCTTAATTTTCGGGAAAAGATTAAGTAAATATTTGTATGTGTTAGTTGAATATGATCAAACCTGTAGCTGAAATATCAAAATATTCGACCGAAAATTCATGCATAACTTTAAGAAAAGTGAAAACTGATATTAATCTCTTTCCTCAAGTTTTCAAAACCGAAAATAAAGTTATTTAGTGCGTTGTCCTTAGCTATTTTTTTCTAAATCGCGCTAGCTGTAAAACGTTTGGTTGTGTTTTAATTTATATATGTTACAGCTTTTCTGCAAATTGTCTGGCTTTGTTCACTTTGGAAATCCAAGTAGAAAACATTACCGGACCAATACGAATTTAACTATTGGATCAGTACAAATTACTATTTTATGTAATACTGGAGTAGGTTATTAATACTGGACCAGAACGCAATTTTTATTGGTCCAGTAGCTATGACCAGTACGCTATTCTTATTGGACCAGTGTGCAATTGGTGGTAGGCACTTCTTACGGGAGCATAAATGAATTGTTACTGGCCCAATAGAGTCGTCTTACTAGTCCAGTATGCAATTGTTATCGGTTTAGTAAAGAAGATGTACAGGGCCAGAAGGCTTTTTTTTCAGGATCAGTAACAAAATTGTACTATTCCAGCAACACCTGTGTTACTGTCTTACTGTATCAGTAGGCTCATCTGAAAAAAATACCCACTAATGTTGTATCTGTAAGGTATCATTTATTGAAATATCCCTGTGCATATAGTTGAAATTTTTCTTTACACGCTAGAGTTTTACTTACATGCGTTTTATAGACCTGACTCTTGCAGTCTTAACACTGTATGATGGCTTATTACATACACACCAAATCTTAAATGCTAAAGTGTATGGGTTTAGGATTTCTATTCTACTCAATTCTGGTAAAGTTATTCAATGCCTGAATTTCAATAATTAATAGGCCTGAAATGTTTAGCACCTTTAGAACAATTTATTAGGTTTATTCAGCAATTGGCAAGAAGTTCTGTGAGAACTTGTGTGTGCCGAATTACAACATAAAATATGCAAGGACATTGAGCGAGGAAAGAAAAAAGAACAGAAATATGGTGTTTAAGCAGTGCGACATTTTGAAAGCAAGGCAGGAACATATGGTTAGACATTACACTTGCAACTGATAACACCACTAAAAATCAGCAAATGAAAATATAACAATGCTAACAATATCAAAAACATTAACAGTATCAGGGTCATTTCAGGAACAAATCCCCCCTCCCACTCATAAAAAAAAACATTCTGGGAAACAAACTACCTCTATCAGAGATAATATCGTGAACACAAATTAAACATTATCAGAAACAAAACATGCTAAAAAAGCCGTATCATAAAAACCAAGAAAAAAGCTAATCTATAAGTTGTTGGTCTAAAAAGTAAGCAGTTAGATGCTTTCTGATAGTTGATAATTTATTAAGTTGAAGTAGTCTCAATGGGATTTCATTGAATATGTAAGGGATTTTGTAGCTTTTTGTTCTTTTACCGTACTGGTTCCTCATAAAAGGCACCTCGTATCGGTATGTTGTTTTTCGCAAGTAAGCATTTTTGGTGTTGGAACTGATTTTACAGTCATCATTAAAATAATTTTTTAGAACAACTACAAAATCTCTCAGCTGTCTTATTTGAAGAATTCCAGTTTTCCTATAAACCTCTTTAGTTTTTAAATTTCCATATTCATTGAACAAAATCTTTATAATTCTATTTTGTAATTTTTGTAGTCGGTTTAGGTGGCAGTCAGTGGCAAAGCCAAAAATTTCAATGCCATATCTAATTTGACTCTCTATCCAAGCATAGTAGATCATTATACTACTAAATTGTACGCCTAATTTACGAAGTGTCGTAATGCACAAGTTAAAAGACAATTCTACGCACCAGCAGCCTGTTGTTTCGGTTCAGTACGAAAAGCCTACTGGTTCCATAGAATATTTGTGCAATAACTAACCAAGGTTATACGACCGGTAACAAGAACCAACTGGTCCAGTGAAACCTGCATGCTGATACAGTAAGAAGAGCTACTGGGCCGGTAGCCTAAGCCCTGACAATTGATCCAACAAGACATGCCAATTTTTATTTGAATATGTCTCGATTTTGAAATCTTTTACTGAGAGCAAAACATTACTCTCCTGAATGGCTAAGGAGCAAATTACATGCTTCAGGGCACAAATTAATAAGAATAGGAATATAATTTACAATTTACTGTCAAAGGTATTTCTTTTGTAGGGTAAGTTCTCATGTGACTGCCTCAAAGTATATTTTAAAACTGGTAATGACGCTTTTATTTCTGACATAACAAGAAAAGCAAAGTTGGATTTTAATTGCGAAAAGAGGTGGAAAATCATCTGCAGAAGCCTTGCGTGGTAAACTTTATTCTCGATTGCGGCGGACTCGTTTCTTCCTACGATGAATTTTTGGCTCACTACGATCAATGCAATGAAAAAATAATTATTCCGAAAAAAATCAAGTTTGGGAGTATTGCGAAGCCAGCTGGAAGTATTTCCCCGATTTGGAAAAAAAAAGGATCATATCCGGTTTTCACATTCGTCTAATGTTCCTCCTATGAACAAAGAGACGGTTTCGACACCAGAAGATAAAAAAAAGGTGATTGACGAAGAAGAAAAACACGATCTTTCAATGGTTTACAGTGAGATTTTCCCTTGCCGATACTGTATGACAACATTCAGGGTCAAGACATATAAACGGAGGCACGAAAGGCAACATGAAGGAAAAGGTAACATACCCTGCAAATCCTGCAGTCGGACTTATTCTAACCGCTTCGCATATAAACGACAAAAATGTGGCGTGGTGTAAAACAATGTAGAAGGGAAATTGGAGAGTCATCAAAAAAAGACTTAAATTGTCTTTTCCTAAACTTGAGCCTCGGTTGAAGAAAGGAGTAATTTTTCAAAGCCCGTAAATTTCAAACTTGTAGTAAACAATGTCAGATCTCTAGTAGTGTCTATAATATATGATACCAGAATCGATTGGGTCTTGTCATACATGATTCACGATTTGAAATCTCCAAGATGGGTGTGATCAACGATACCAAAGTCGAGCTGACGCTGTTCAGTTAGGATTTAGTAGGGTTGCTTATAACAGCTGCTTCTTGACCTTCAAGCAGAATTTTACGACGAAGAAATGCACCACAAAACGATGATTTTGTAGGAACATTACGAGGATAAGTTTTGTAATCTTTTAGAACGATGTTGACGTCATACGGTAAACATAAAAGCTAAAATTGGATTATGCATTCCATTTGAAAAAGAGAAGGATAATACGGAAACTATTAAAGCCTATTTAATTTCCAACCAGACCAGACTGGGGAACAAGGAGGTTCTCTTGGAAATGTCAAACACGATTCTGCATAGTATTGGACAGTTTCCCATAGAAAGAAGTGGATGGTTGTCAAGCACTGCGTGTTTACCGAATTATGCATTGGAATCTACAGACCATTTTCTCGGAAAGGTTACATAGAATTCCCCAACAAGCTCAAAATAGGTCCCGATGTCTTAGTCAATGTGCGTAGTTTTTGTGTGGTCTTTGTTGCTAGTGTCCCGTTCCATCTTTGCAACATGACTAGGTACAAAACATTACCTGAGTTGTGCACACGAGTTGTTCTCATCTTGGATAAATATCCCATTCTTTTATCCAAAAACGTGGTGTTTGAATAAGCCAACAACATTTTGGCATCTGTTTTTGGTTTCGATGATGATGAACGTTGCATTTATCGTGTAAGTTCCTTCACTGAAACTAAGCATCACATTGACGTTCTTCTTCTCAACGGACACCAAGCGACTTCAACAAATTCATCACGAGTTTCAACTAAAAAAGTGCCTGAAGTATTTTTTCAGACATTGCCGCCACGGTTCTCAAAATCGTTTCAGGAATGAAAACGACCGTCTTCCTTCATGAAAAAGAGTTTTGTTTCCAAAGTAATACTACTAATAATAATAATTTCAAGAACAAGCTCAAAACGAGCCTATGTGTAATTTGAAGCGACGATACAGCCTGTCTGCAGTTGTGATGGAAATCATACATTCACCAGAGGTAAACAAGCTGGCAGTTTTGGAGGATAATTTGCCAAAAAGTTGTGCAGAGTAGACTGCATGAGGGTTTTCTTCGACTCTATAGAGGAGCAGAAAAAGATGGTGGCTTACGTAAAATCCCACAAGCCACGGATGAAACGTTTAACCAAAGAGCAAGTAGTTGATCTACAAAACTGCTGCGGTGTACCATCTTTGCAAACACAGGACATTATCCCCATCCCAATAAAAGTTTAATAGCTTTACGAAAGAACAAGACCACGACACGACAACATCACCAATGAATTTTGAGGTGCCGCACACAGCAAGCATAACTTTGCTTACACTTTGAACGTAGTGGTTGTTATGCACAATTTCATAAAAAATATTTCAGTCATTTCGTAATGAGGTTTAGAATTGGTTTAAAGATTTGAATGCTCTGTATAACGTGACGATCATCAATAGGAACAAGGAAAGAATCAGAATAATTAGATTCGATGGCTTTATTTTCCTTGTTAGTCTAATGTTTATGACAGCAATGTTGGATACTTTAGCTTCGAACTTTAACAATACGGAGAAGATTTTTGAAGGTGAATCGATGGAATTTGTACAATGCCTTACGCGAAAAGGTGTGTTTCCGTACGAATACCTGACAAACGTAGAAGTCTTTGAGGAGAGATATTTACTTCCTGTGTCAGCATTACCTCATTGTTGAAAGGAGCGATCCGCTCTTAATCTTACGAACATGCGATGAAGATTTAGAATTTAGGCAAATGCAAAATATTTGGAGATTACCATGATCTGCATTAGGCTTTTAGCCGATGCCTTTAGAGTGACGAGTTTGGCTAGTTATGGATTGACCCCAAACCCTAGCTATCTTAAGACGTGGCAGTCAGTGGACGGGAGTGTCTTTGTACCTCTTCACGAATATTGATATCCATGTTATGGTGGAAAGGGCTTAAGAGGCAGTGTCTCGTTTATGGGTAGAAGGTACGTTAAAGCCAAATAACCCCAGTATAGGTCTAAGGTACTATCCTATCTACGAATAGGACAGTACGAATGGGTGCTAAAACACGTGTTTAAGGATATAAATCTTGACAATTATGGAGACGAGAGTGATGCGGGTTGATATTAGAAGTAGACTTGGAATACCCGAAGATGATCCATGTATCACACAATGATTTCCTGTTAGCACCGGAACAAATGAAAATCACAAAGGCCTTAAAGGAAACCACTACCCTTGGCTCCAAAAGTAAGTATGTGGTGCACTATAGGAATTTGAAATACTACCTCTCTCTCAGCATGGTTCTCGAGAAAATTCACAGAGCAAGCACTTTAAGGAAGCACATTAGCTGAAACCGCACATCGAGTTAAATAACGAGAAATGGCAAGTGCCTACTAAAGATTTTGACAAAAACCTATACAAACTGATTAATAACAGTATTTCTGGTAAGATATACTTTTACTCGGTTTGAGAAGAACATTCGAAATTTCGATTTTTCGCAAGGCCAAAACAGTTGACGATCTAAGGCCTACTGAACTGTATTGTTTTATGTGAGGTCGAAGTTCGGAATGTGAATCATGTTTTTTTTTTTTATTTAAATCAAATATATTTTTTTACAAAGATTAACTAACTTAATTAAAAGTTGCAGGTAACTGCATGTACAAAAAAAGTTGATTTATTAGTAATTTACAAAAAAGTTGCTTTATCTTAGCTTGAGAGCAAATATAAAAGAGAAATTCATCACATATGCATCTCATCCCCGCACCCAGCGTTTCAAGTCTCTAAGCAAGAATTAGGTAATTTCTATAAAGACCCCTGCAAACATCATCTTGGAGAAGCCCACCGTGGTTGGGTTTAGTGTCTTGGAACTGTCAACGTTATTACCTACTGGATTACTACCACCACAAGATGAAAAAGTACGGACAAGAGAGATGTAAACTCCTAGTTACGGATTCGGATAGTTTGTGTTATATGATAGAAACGGACGATGTTTACAGAGATATGGAAGAGGATGCATCGTTATTCGAAACATCAACTACCCCAAAGACAATTTTCTACACTGCAACATCAATAAAAAAGTGCTAGGGAAGATGAAAGACTAGAGCGAGGGTAGCCGAATTCCCGAGGTTATAGGTTTAAAGTCTAAGCTTTACAGCATTTTACAATCAGATGGGCAGAACAAGATGACTTGCAAAGGGATTAAAAAAAGCACAAGTTGTGCACGAAACATACAAGGATGTGCTGTTTAATAACAGAGTCATAAGAACTCTACATTAGTCTACATTACTTAGGAGGCGCACGAACTGAAACTCGTCATATCAACAAGTTGGCTGGCTTTCAGTCATTATGATGACAAGAGATGGGTTTGTGACAATGAGGTCAGTTTGCTCGCATATGGACACGTGAATTCAGCTAAAACTATATTATACAACTTAAGCTGAACTTATATTATCTGTCCAGCTGTTGTATTTGAAATCGTAGCTTTCCCATTTAGGAAGATAAAGCATTTTCCCACCTTTTCCTTTCTTTTTACATAATTCTTGCTCCACTAGAAATAAATCATATCAAAAAACAAAACTGGTAAAAGGGGCCTCCAAGTTCCGAATAGTTCGACCCTTCAAAGGAGTGATATCAACACACCAAAACATTCGCCAAGTTAATCGCACCACTAATAGTTCGAAGGTTAAATGAAAGCTAGAACATTGCTACTTTCGGTAGCAATGTTCAACTTTTCATTTAATGTCCAAAGTATTATTCGGTGCGATTAAGTTGGCGAATGTTTTGTGTGTTGATATCACTCCTTCGAAGGGCCGAACCATTCGGAACTTGGCGGCCCCTTTTACCAGTTTTGGTTTTTGATACGATATCAAACCTTTTTTTTAAATTGAGTATTGACTCAACTCCAACCATCCAGATGTGTAATAAAGTGCCACGTCAACAAAAAATTGGTTTTCAACAATTTGCTACTACCTTTTGCTAATAGTCCGAACCATTCTCAACTTGGTCAACTCTTTATAGATTTTTGGTTTGGTCTTAATTTTGTTGTAGTTTGTTTTTATTTCCTTAGTTTTGGTGTGTTGATATTATTTCTTTGAAGGGCCGAATCACTCTCAACTTGATGGCCTTTTCACCAGTTTTGGGCTTTGTTTATTTTGCTTTGTTTTTAGAGTTGGTTTATTTTTCATGAATTGGACGTGAATACAATTTCCTTGCAACGTTGTTTAGATTTACCATGATACACTAGTGTGTGTCTAGGCACGCACATCAGTATACA
The DNA here is from genome assembly GCA_023313725.1 of Lithobius niger. Classification (NCBI taxonomy): domain Eukaryota; kingdom Metazoa; phylum Arthropoda; class Chilopoda; order Lithobiomorpha; family Lithobiidae; genus Lithobius; species Lithobius niger. The sequence goes on from JAHWFP010059481.1 coordinate 13,876, forward strand.
CGTTCTCATTGTCCGAACTTTGGCCGTCCAATAAGAGACGATGCCGACAATACTAACAATGGTTACAACAATATTTTCGTACTTACGCGCCTTCCCACGCTATCGCCGTTACTCCCCCAGGTTCCAAACCATACAATTTATGCAGTTCATATTGTACTGCACCCATTCGTCCAATTTCATAACTGGAAGCCTTCCCGTTATCTCGGTATCGATGAATAATCACCCTATGGGATTAACATGGGGATGAACGGACTAGCTAGCTAGCTAGTAGTAACACATTTTCAACGTTATTGACGGTCAGATTTTGCATTGAAAGCAACTTACCTGGCATTCTTACACGAGTTAATCTTTGTCAGGTGGGTCATTGCTCTCGTTTTCAACACAATTTAAATTTTTGTACCGCATTATTATTTCCCCCCAAGTACCTGAAATGTGCCCAAATATGCTTCAGGATATAAGATTCTGATGCAATGCGTCGTGCTACAATGGTTTACAACCTCGACAGTTGAATTGATGTGACGTTTGTTGTGATGATTGTAGCCTAATATGGCGCGACACACTAGTGTGTGTATAGATATGAAAACAGGATTTTTTGAATTTCTTGTCCGTAGAAACCTCTGAGCACTGACTCATCCTTTAAAAGATACGTAACTGGTTGTTTTTTTTTTGCACTTTACAGATTGACAAAACTTCGTTAGTAAAATTTTGCAAATACCATCTATCAAAACTTTTCTTAACTTTACAAATTCTGAATTTATTTCGTACAGAAAAGTTGGGTTTCTTCAGCATTTATTGAGAACTAGTTCGTCTCACCAACGGTTCGTGACGCCGGGTAACTTCCCTAGGTTTCAGTTTTGTTTGGAATTAACCATGTTATTTAGTGGGAAACCAACTCGTTGAGCACTTGTTGATGTTATGGTGCCTAAGTAGCACTTTGAAGTGTTTATTGCAGAACTCACTACCTAAATCAACTTGTAAATTTTTAAGGGGCGTCGCTCTACAAGTACCTTCTTCAGTTCGAAAAAATTTAATTAGTTCTCATCTTGTCAAAAATCACCACATAACTACAACTCTTCGACAAAGAACTTTAAAAAAAAATAAACAGAATTGTCCACACTATATTTGATTGAAATGCTGTACTCTGTCGTGATCTACACACACGCTAGTGTGTCGCCACCAAGTAACAGTAGATCATCCCATTGTAGACATCCGATTGTTAAAAAATTGATTGTTGATGATAAAAAAGCGGCTCACTAGCCTTAGGGCCTTAGGGCTTCGTCGGGCAGATGACCGGGTGCGGTTAACGCTCGCTAAAAACCCTTTGACCCTTTGAGCGGCTCACTAGCAGTCATATGTTTGTTAACTGAAGGCAACTTAAAGCACATTTTGGCATGTTGAGGATAAATCCCAATGCAACAGAAATATTTCAAATTGTGGCACATGTAAGGGGAAGAGTCAGAGATTAAGAAAAACTAAAATTTTAAAGATGAGTGTCCACCAATCATAGAGAAAAAGACGCGTCAATAACGTTGTTTTTATGTTACTGTCTAGCTAGCCAGCTAATAAGATTTTTCCCATGTTAAATCCCTTAGACTTTTTGCTCATGGCTGGCACAAAATTGAGACGTCCTACGTAGCTGAACTTTTGCATCCGGATGCATGGTGATCTGAGCATGGTCCTTTTGTTGATTTGGCGGTTGTAGGGTCAGGACAAATCCGTGGGAGGGTTTTGAAATTAGCCACCAGGGAATTTAAATTTCATTTCTTTTCCAAGTTGCAACCAAAGGTTTCAAGCAACAATAGCTTGAACAATTAACACTGATCCTCAGATGATTGTAAAAGTCTGGACGAACTAAAAGCTAAACTGTAACGAAGGACAAATAAGCAAACATTTGTTGACGCTTACAACCGCCAACAAGAAGATTGCGTAACAAAAAGATTGCGTAAGAATAAAGGGATGCGCGTTAGATGATGGTTACGCAACAATACGAGCAGGGTGGAAGAAGAGAGCATCCATCAGCAAGCGTGGTTTTTACTAATAACAAAAAATAAAATGCTTCGCATTCTACCGTCTTAGTAACGGGGGTTTCCGCATGACTAAATGTGAACGAAGAAAACAAATGGAAAAAATTCTCAATTTTGCTGATGTAACGGCTAATTATTTATATATTAGTTGTGCCTGTGCGCATGCAGTGCACCCCCCCTCCCCCCGCCTCCCTCCAGCTGTTTGGTCTTTGGTTTTAAATTTATCAAACCGAAGACCGAACATGTGAATGGCTCCCACATATATGCCCTCACCCCCACAATTACTTTAACCCCCCCATCCCCACACTCCTGCTCCCTCCCCACATACACGCCTGCCCGCCTCCCCCTCCCCAAAAGCATCGCCCCGTGACATTCTCCCTTTGCTGCAGCCACGGAAAAGTCGCTGGCGTATGTTTGACTGAGGCTAAAAAAAACCGTATCACTGAGAAATCCAGCATTCAGTAAGCAAGTAATCCCATGTTTAAGTTAATCCTTTGAAACAATTCACTTCGGTAGCACGCATTGCCCGCCATACACACTTGCCCTGGCACCTTCTGCCGCATCCCCCCAAAACGACGCCCCGTGACATTTCCCCTTTGGTGCAGCCCCGGTAAAGTCGTATGCGTATGTTTGACTGAAGACTAAAAAACCCCTGAGAAATCCAGCATTAACTAAGCAAGTAACCCTTTGTTTAAGTTAATCCTTTGAAACAATTCACCACGGTACCGTGCATGGCGACATTGTTGCGCCCACTTAAAAACAATTCAACTCCTTTCTGGAAGTGAACATTTAAGAAATAAATGCGCCTTTCCATCGTATCAGGCCGCCAATTTCGAGGCCCCCAATGGACCTTGAAATTAAGAACCAATCGTCGTTTGGTTTAAAGTTGTCTGGTTTAGTAGACACGTTTTTTTTTATTAGCTCAAACGCCGACAATGGCACAGTGCACGTGACTAAAACTTTGTTGGCCGCTTTGGTACCTCAACAATACCAAAAAACGAACCCAAAAACGGTGCCGCAGGCCTGGTAAGTGGCACCATCTCTACGAAGACTTTGGAAAAAGTGTTATAACCCGAGCTTGTTGTCCAAGGCCGTCAATAGACGGCGACATGGGAGGTTTGGTAAGTGGCGCCATCTGTTCGAATACGTTGGAAAAGTGTCTCAATCTGAATTTGAAGGCGAATCTCGTCAACATATGGCACTACAGGGTGGGGTACTTGATTGTACGACGTAATGGTGTGGCTGGTGACTTGGCGGCCTTCTCCTTATTATATATGTAAATATGAAATGCCTCCAAAAAAAGGTAAAGCGGAATGTAAGATGGTGCGCTGACACTGCAAGCAACTAAAAGCATAGCTTGTCATGTCAAGTATAAATCCTAATGCTGCCGACATCTTGAAAGAGTAAAGGGAAGATACAAGGATAAACAAAACAACTAAAGGTCATGTGCTGATTGAGCGAGCGAAGCGAACGAATTCAGCGATTGTTAGCCAGTGTCTGTGAAAATGGGATTGAAGAAACGTAAGCATGTGAAGAATGCTCGTACAATAAACTAAGCCATGTCAATTTGGCTAATCGAACAGCTAACTCACAATGGTAAATTTGAAAATTATCAATGTGAAAATTTATAGATATCAAATTCCTCCAGAAAAAAGGTACAGATGAAGATATGACGGCATAACCTTTTTTACATTCACAGTCCTATGAAAGTTGTGATATCCACCAGAAACCAAAACTGGTAGAAAAACCCGCCAAGTTTCCATAAACGATCGGCCTTTGAAGGTAGTGATATCATTCCACCAGGGAAAGGTCGACAAGCTTAATCCTATTAGCCAAGTTAATCAAACCGAATAATACTTTGGACGTTAAATGAAAACTTGAAGATTGCTACCGCTAGTAGCAATCTACTAGTTTTCATTTAATTTTCGAACTATTATTATGTGCGATTAACTTGGCTAATAGGATTAACCTTGGCGGTCTTTCCCTGATATCACTACCTTCGAAGGCCGATCGTTTTTGGAAACTTGGCGGGTTTTTCTGCCAGTTTTGGTTATGGGTGGTTGTACTTGACTGGGCCCAAATGGTCGTACATTGAAACGGCGAGTATGAGATTGCTGAAACTATCAAATAATAGTTTTGACGTGCTCCCAGACGAAGCCAGTAGCAGTCCAAGCCAGGGCATTCAAATAGACTAGCTTTTAGACGCGCTCCCAGCCGTTGAAGCAGAAAAGGACAATTTTGCTAGGTAAATCCCACCGGAAATTCTTAGGTTCTTTTACATGCCATAATCGACCTGAGCATGAGACATCACAGGGTCCTTCTCTTCCCGAAAAAGCCAATGCACGGTGGTGATGTCACGCGAATACATCCCAATGCTAAAAGTGTAGCCGCTATACACGGTTGATCTGAAAACCCACACACGTGACCGTGGGTTAATTTTGATAACCCACACTTTTTTGATAACCTAACACTTTTTCCGCGCTCTACACAACCGCCACACATGTGACATATAATGACCGACTTTGCAAAACTACCATACACAACGCAAATTCAACCAGCAAACCCCCTTGCAACCAGCATAAATAGGCACATTTCCAACCTGCGACATTTATCGGACTAACACGAAAAAAAACCTCGAGTACGCTACTATAGAGCAATGGTCCGACCCGGACCCGGCCACCTTTCGTTCCGACGGTACAAAAACTACACTATTGACACTTCCTAAACACACCTACAAATCTACGAGACTTAAGCGAATAGCACATTTTATATGCTATATCTTATTTAAACTAATAAAGTAGAAAAACAAACACAAACAACACCTCAAACACAAACGTCGGTGACTGGGACTGGATACAGGGACATCCTCACGTACGTGAGACTTTCGCAGACAAAAAGTTTAAACCGGAAGTTTGAGTTCAGGAATTTACGTCATGATTCACAAATAAAATTTTTAAATAATTTTTTTTTAATCTCACTCAAATAACTAGATATGTTGGCTCGATGTCACACCTTAGCATTAAAACACATATCCGTGAGGTCTAGCCGTTTTACTGTGAATATTCGCTCGTCTGCTCAAAACGGCTAGTCCAATACTCTCGGGGGTGGAGGGAAATCGCTTGGGGTGGAGGGAAATCAAGCGATTTCCCTCCACCCCCTCGAGTATTGGACTAGCCGTTTCTCGCAGACGAGCGAATATCCGCGGTAAAACAGCCAGACCTCACGGATATCTCTTTCAAAATTATACAAATTATTCCAACCAGTTTCGTCATGTCACCAATTTTGCAAAAGGTTAATCAAAAACACCATTTGTATTAGACCACGGATATACAACAACACCCACAAAACGAAATTTAACATAAACGTGTTAAAAAACCCATGGTTCGACTAACCTTCGCACCCAAACATGAGGTTGCCAGAAGTGACAGGCAAAATTAGTTCTGCTTGCATAACCAAAATGCACCAAGGAACGTAAAACTTTGGTGCAACGTTGAGTACAGTGTTGTTGACGGTAATACATCGAACGCAAAGTTTTGGACTGAATAAATAAAAAGCAAAAAATACAGTGGAAGTTACATTTGGATGGAAATTGAAAACATTCATCGTTTTTAAAAATTAAAAACGGAAGGTCAAATTATAAACCAACGATGGTAGTTAAAAACTATGATTTTTTTTCACGCGAGGTAAGGAGCCAGTCCCATTCTACCCTCGAATATTAGATGCCTAATAATGCAAATAAAGAAAAAAAACTTGCATTTTAATTTCATTTGCAACGAGGGTTAGTTGGATTGCAACAGATGTTCGATTTTGGTAGAACTATATTCCAACCTAAATACCAAGTTTTGCAGTCTTTATTTCCAGAAATGAAGGGAACGTTAAGACGACAGGTTGCATTCTTTCACGAGTCTCAAACAGACTTGATTCCTCCTGAAGAATTAGATCCCATGTTTTGTGACCTCATCGTTTTTGACGATTACCTTTTAGACAAACAAAAAAAAATCATTGAATGTTACTTCACTCAAGGACTTCATTCTATTACCGACGATTTTTGTTGAAGTCAGTCCTACACCAGTATTTCTAAACAAATGGCTACAGATAATGCTAATTTAATAATCTTGTTTCCTGTGGACGAGTTAAACCTGAAACACGTGTATGGAAATCATGTAGGGCAAAAACATAGAAACACCAGAGTTTAAAACTTTGTGCCCGTGTTGAAACGAATGGCACAAACAAAACGTTAAATGATGGCAATAATCAATATGTTGAGCGATAAACCAGTGGTTCCCAACCTTTTCTACAGTATTCCTCCCCATTAGGCGGCCCCCCTCTCAACCCGCCTTGCTACAGGGTCGGATTTGGAGGGGTCGAGCCTTCCTGGGAATGTTGGGCATGGAGGTCCCTCCGAGAGGGGGATAAGGTAGGCACCCTCGCGAAGGGGGCAGGGGGTAGTGTCGTAATCTTTTCTGGCATGATCCAGTTACCGTATTTTTAAGAAATATGCATAAATTTTGAAACATATTCCTGCAACTTAGGTATGGAATTTTCATAGGAATTCCTTTCAAGTTTTTTAAAAATATTTGTTTTTTGTTTTAACAAAGGTCTCTTGCAGTGGGTGCGGCTACCATATTTTTAAGAAATAGGCGTGAGTTTGAAACGTTTCCCTGCAACTTTTTTCTTTTTAAGTTTTTCTGAGGGGGCCTCCACGTTGCTCCCAATGTTTCCAAGCGGCCCAATGCGACACTGCATTGCTGTGAATTTTTTTTAATGAAATGATTGATACTGATTAGTCTTGAAAAGATTTACAATAATGTAATTTTAAAAAATGGTTGATAGCAGGCGTAGGTCTGTCATTGCGATGCTTCGTTAAAAAAAAGTTCACCACATCTGGCAGCGTTTCGCGCCTCCCCTGCAGTTGCTCCACACCCCCTCTATGGATGCGCTCCACCCCGATAGGAAACGTCGCTTTAAACCATGCAAACATTCGTTTTTGTATAATGTTGAACGATGGACAATAAACAAAATATTCACGGATACAATTTATCGTTTAGTAATAAAAAAAGAAGGAAAGAAGATGATAACGAAACATGAAATCACGAAACTAAAAAACCGTTTAAAGAAAAAAATTTTAACCAGCGTTTGGAAAGCCAATGCAGGAATAATCTTTGCAAGATTTTTTTAAAACTGGTAGTAAGTGAGAAGAAGTCGTTTGCCAGCCCTGTAACGGTAGGTTTTTTCTTCAGTTGATTTGTTTTTTTTATTACTGATTTTGCCCTTTAGAAAGTATGAATAAACCTTATTTTTCTCCTCCAATGCGCTTACATGTTTTTAGGAAAATACCGAAGTTATAACGTAGCACTAATTCCTTTTGCGTTTGTTGTAATCTGTTTATCCAGTAAAAGACTAGTGTGTTCTCGTTAAGTTCACCTTCAAGAATGTTTTAGGTAAAAATCCATCCCTTAGTGGGTCTCGGTGACAACGTGTTTGCCAACTCTAATAATGGTCACTTCTTTAGTGCAAATTCTGTGTTGTCTTGAGTGTTTTCCCTTCTTTCTTTCTCGATCAAGTCTTTATTGTTCCCAAATGAGTGTCAGGCTCTTTATTGCAACGTCTTGCATTGTTGTTAACTCAACTCATTTTGCTGTACTCTTACGCCCATTGCTCCTACTTTGCGTGTTTTATTTTACAGATTTTCACTGAAAGTGGATATATTAATTTTCCCTCCCACTGGAGACAAAACGACGACCATTCCGTTAAGGTGATGATGCTGGTAGAATATAGCAGGATTTTAGCGTGTTCTACTTTTGACATACTCATATGCTGCATTCAAAAGGAAGATTGCTATGGTTCATATTGTAATTCCTGTTAAGCCATCCTGCAGATTAGAGGGGCTTAACTTCTAAAATAGTTTTTCCCACATTAGAACATTCGCGAAGTTACAGCAATGATAATACAGGAAGTTCAGTCTAAACTGTTATGAGTTGCAATTCAGTGAAGAGACTTTTATTATGGAAGGATAAATAACCGGAAGCATAAATAAACCGTAGATTGGCCAGTCTAGACGTTGTACTTCTTTGTTTTTCTTATTCTAACGTCGTGGACGAGCGTTTCTGTTTAGCTTTTTTTCTTCAAACTCGGGTAGGTGAATAAGAATCAGGGAAGTAGGGAGAGGCATACGATCTTCATATAGCCTACTAATGAGGCGAGGGAACCGCTTCGGGAGTGAGTGTGAAGCCGGCCAGCCCAGTCTCTCTCAGAGGTCCTTGGATCCTCCCTTTGTGCTCTGTTCTCGGATGCTAATGCTCAAGTGGCACCAGAACCCGCTTCTACTTGTTGACAATCCTGCCTACCCTTGATCACCCAAGAAAAACCCAAGTCTCTCAAGACAACACGTACCAAGACAACAAGAACAAGGCCCCTCAAGACAGTAAGAATAAAGACTCGCAAGATAACATAACGGGACCCAACAGACTCGACTGCCAATTTAGGTTAAAACAACCTGCGGAGAGGACCAACCAACAATCATGTAGGAGGGTTAGGAGTTCCAGCAGTTTGCTCCAGAACCAGCCCCAACCATGTGATGCCCACAATGATCCCGAACCTAGTCCTCCAATTCCAGATGGTAACCCTTGCGGAGACAGTGTGGGATTGATTGGAGTGGACTAGTGGACTATGCAAGAACAGCTGAGGACCACAAACTCCATCATCTAGCAGACCTACTGAACATGTATGGACGTTACAGAGAATGTCGCAAGTTACATACGGCGTGGTCACGTCTCCATGCTAATGTTATTTAGAGTAGGTATCATTTGCCAGAACAACAACCCTGCAGCCTGCAGGTGGATCCTCCTTGGCATTTCTAGACCTACCCTGGGTACGGTAAGAGAAGCATTATTACGAGCGGTCAAGCCCTAACTTTTAACATAATTCAACAGCAGCTATTGGAAAGTATAAGCCAACAGGAAGGATTCTTACCTGTCACTTCTCAAGCACCAAATGTTTTTAACATCGCACAACATGCTTACTCGACTTAACCAGCACGACAATGGAACCATCCAAGGTAATGCAAATCCTCTCACCGTTACTCCCCTCGGACAGTCAATAGCACTAGACGTGGGGTCAGCCCGAATCAGTTGGTGTATGGAAATAATGTAGAAGAATCTGAAGCCCCAGTAGAACCACCCACCGAGCAGCCTAGGCCATAGTGCTGCCCGCACCGCTCTGCACAGTACTGTATGTTCTGTAAAAATTGTTCTCATAATTTCTGAGAATGTATTGCCATGGAGCCATGCGGCCTCCGTAGGGGGGAAGGTGCCTCCTGTTTCGGATGAGGACATCCATAACGTGCGGCAACAATGCCACTAAAACATCTGGTGACCCACTGTACTTCGAAAAACAACTCGTGGAGAATGGTCTTACGAACAGAGCCCCAGACACAAATTGTCACAGTTTCAGACTAATGCAACACGCAGGTAGCCAATGGAAGCGTGACATAATTATTGGTCCTAGCTAATTCCCGAAGCTATAGAGGGTGTGATCCCCTATGAAACTGGGCCCTATAATAATTCACACGCAACTTTGTCGCCCCATTCCCCTACAATGGAGAGGGAAGAGACTGGTTCATTTTCTTTCGATACTCCCCCTAACCTAATTGAGAAGAAGAGGGAATGTGGCCCACGAGAACTCGTAACCCCAATAGTTGCAACTAATATTACAAGTCAGGGAAAATGCACAGCTAACGTTATTGAGACTTTACAATCCTTATGAACCCCAGCTAGAGTACAATGTACCATAATTTTTGACGGGGAGAATTCTGCCGTATGGCCTACTGTGTCTACTAGAGTGTGACCCAAGAATTACCAAAACAGTCCAATGGTACGTTTAACAAGTTTGTTGAATTAAGTCCACTTTTAAAATGTAATGTGTATGATTTACCAGCACTCCGCTCCCCATCTGCTCCTCTTGTACAAATGTGTCCCTGTAAGTATGTTCCTGATCAGGAAGTGACCATCCCCACTTCCAATCGAAGCCACTGAGGATTCTGGAAATATTGTGCAACTGATATTAATTGACCCTATGGACACGTACCCCGGAGACAACACACGTTATTATTTCGTCCCCTGGCAAAATAAAATAACTAGTATAGAGGAGAAGCCTAGTCTTGAGGAGCATGTGATGAATGCATTTTCCTAAGTGTCCAGAATGCAACCGGCAGCCAAGAACATGCCTCTATAAGAAGTCCCAAATACAGCGTAGTCATAGTTTCCAAGGGCGTGAAATGCTTCCCCAGTCCATCATGGCCAAATCAATGAGTGGGTCAGCATATCGTCCACATGTATTATCATCAGAATTATTACGTTTTTTGACATGATGGATGAACAGGCAGAGGTCCCACAGGCTTTGTACGATGAACCCACACCTGAACATTGTAGCCCTCATCTTCAAAGACCAGTGACACCCAGATTGCCTCAAGCTGTATAGCGATCTTCAGAGTTTACAAACTTTGAGCTCCCCCTCAGAGTACCCCTGAATATAGCCAGGTGGTGCGATGGATTTTTCCGTATAAATAGGCTGTCCTTACGTTTGCTGTATGGAAATTATGGCCTCACAAAGTGGCGATAGCCACTTAAAGGTGGGTCCTTATGACGGGAGATGAAATTTCCTAGAACTCCAATTGTGGCCTGGCTGAGTTACCACGAGCCACAAAACCAGTCTTGAAATTCTGTAATATTTATTGTTTGTCATATTTCTTAGAAAAAACCCACTTAGAATTCATGACTCAACAACATGGCAGTCGGTCCACCCCCTCTCACACCTCTGTCAAGCTATGACTCAACAACGTGGCAGTCGGTCCACCACCTCTCACACCTCCGTCATGGAATTCGAGGGATTTGAGTTTGGAGGCCATTGCTTCGTTCCATTTATCGAAATCAGGGTCAAGCTGGGTAGAGGCTTATAAATGTACACGTTACAGCACTTGAACCATTCTGGTAAAAACGCAGGGGCCTCCCTCCACCTCCCGTGTCTTCAAATGGTCCCACTCAATCTCTTGTGCTAATCCAACGAGTGCCAAACTTTTTCCAAAGTTTTCCCTTCCCTTGTAATAACTGCTTGACTCATTGATTCAGCCATGAAGGACTTGGGGAGCCATTTCACGCTGGTGGAAATGATGAATACGTTGTATTTGGGACTTCTTATAGAGGCCATAACCGAAGGACTGTACGTATCTCAGGTACACACATCCAAAAAATCCTAGAGGAGTTCCAGATGGTGGACTGTGTGCCTGTCTCAACCCATCTTTAGTGTCAGTTAATATTGACGAGCGTGAAGATTCTGGCAGCTTCGATCGGATGAGATACCAATCCCTCCTGTACCCAGTGTCCGGGACATACCCCGACATAAGTCATGCCATAATAAACCTCTCGAGATACAACACCGCACCGAGGGAGTGCCACTAGAAATTTGCTAATAGGATTGTGTGATACTTGAAGTGGACTCTCCACCTTACACTTTTCTATCTGAACACTGATCAAGCTTCCATGAAGGGCTTCTCGGTTGCCACTTGGTCAGTAACTAAATACTGCTGGGGCTTCTCTGGTCACATCATGCTGTTGGCAGGTGCAATAGTGGTGTGGAACACGACAAGCAGAAGACAAGGGTGTTGAGTTCATGTGAATCAGAATTGCTTGCCATTACTGAGTGGGCAAAGGACCTCGTATGGATTAGAGGAATCCCTGAAGAATTAGAGATGACCACAGAACTTGTTTCTCCCCGTTTTTTCATCGAACAGCATGGCCGCAATCGATCTCGTCCATAGCCTCAGTGCCAGCACAAGATCTAGACATTACGCGAGACGAGTCTGGTTCCTCCGAGATCTGATTGAGAAATGGTCATTTTTGTTGCACTTCGTACCGGGGCTTCAGTTGGTGGCGGATTAATTGACATGTCCTGTTCCTTCAACAGTTCTACAATTAGTTGGGTCTATACCCAGGCTCTCCAGACGATTCAGAGATCCCCGGAAATTTGGACTCCCTTAGTTACCACGAAACTTCAGTTGACCTGGTGGTATTTCCCATATGTATAGGGAAACTTAGTTGAGGCATTTTTAAACTAACATTTGTAACGAAAACTAAACACCCCTGTTTTTCTAACCTTCAATTTTTACTCTTTTTCAAAGTAGGGTGTATCGAGCTTTATTGTTCCTGTCTTAGTGTATCTTCCTCTATATCCTTATTATCCTAAATGAGTAGGGGTCAGGGGAGTTAACCTGTTAACACTTGCAACACCCCTATTTTTAGGGCTACTAACTAAGTCTTTATTTGGCCTACTCCTTGCGAGGGCTATTACTACTATTGCCCTTTAATGTACTGGTTGCTCGTTCTCTGTTAAAGTTCATGTGAATCAGAATTGCTTGCCATTACTGAGTGTGCAAAGGACCTCGTATGGATTAGAGGAATGGTCAGACAGCCTAGAAACTAACTTTCCCTACTTTTTTTCCATTCCCTGTCTGCGTGATGCGTGGAAATAATGGTAATGTTGTTTCTTATAGATGGGAAGTTTTTTTTTTTATTTTAGACTCTGTGTTGAGCTAGTTCACACATTTTTTGGTGACTCTTCTCACCTCTTCACCTTTTTTACTCACAAAAACGTTTCTGTGAAGAGGCATCAGGAGAAATCGGTTGCCAGCCCTGTAATGGCAGGTTTTTTCTTCAGTTGATTTGGTGCTTTTATTACTGTTTTTGCCTTTTAGAAAGTGTTTGTCAACCTTATTTTTCTCCTCCAATGCACTTACATATTTTTATGAAAATGCCGAAGTTGCAACGTAGCAATTTTCCTTTCCCGTTTGCTATAATCGGGTTTTCCAGCTAAAAGCTCGTGTATTCTCATTAAGTTCACCTTCAACAATGTTTCAGGTGAAAGTCCATTCCTTAGTTAGGCTCGGTGACAATGTGTTCGCCAACTCTAACAATGGTGACTTGTTTAGTCCAAATTCTCTGTTGATCATGTCTTTATTGTTGCCGAACGATTGTCGGTTTCTTTTATTACAATGTCTTGAATTGTTGTTAACTCACTTTGCTGTACGAGTGGCTCCCATTCCTCCAACTTTGCAAGTTTTTTTTTTTTTGATTAAGTCCTTCAGTGAAAGTGGACGTGTTACTTTTTCCCTCCCACTGGAGACAAAATGCCGACCAGGAAGCCAATGTGTTAGGGTAAAGACTCTTGAAGAATATAGCAGGATTATGAAGCTTTGTTCACTCTATTTTTGACTTACTCGTATGCTGCAGTCACAGGGAAAATTGCCATGGTTGGTAATTCCTGTTACGCCATCCTGCAGATTAGAGGGGCTTAACCCCTAAAATATTTTTGCCCAAATTGGAACAATCACTAAGTTACAGTAATGATAGTATCGGGAGTTCAGTCTAAAGTGTTGCTAGTCAGTGAAGGGACTTTTAGCATTGAATGATTAAAACTGGAAGCATAAGTAAACACCAAATTGACCAGTCAAGATGGTGCACATCTTTCTTTTCCTATTTTAACGTTGTGGACGATGCATTTTTCTATTCTTTCTTCTTCAAAATCTCAGTAGATGTGTAAGAATAAGTGAGGTAGGGAGCGGCATACGATCTTCATACAGCCTCCAAAAGAGACGAGGGAGCAGCTTCGGAAGTGAATGTGGAGCCGGCTACCCAGGGCCCTCTCAGAGGTATTTGGATTGACCCTTCATGCTCTAGTCGCGGACCCTAATCCTCATTAAGCAAGTTCACACTGTCAGTAAAAGTATGTTCGACATGTTAATCTGTTGAAAGCTGGAGATGAAGAGATTGCAAAGCGCCGATAGTAAAGAGTCGATGTGTACTGAAAGTGGAGTAGAGAATGATGATTACGAAGCATCCGAATCCGAAGCGTATGATGAGGGAAAAAAACTCGAATTGCCAATTCGACTTTGGCCCCCCCCCCCCTCCCCATACTTACTGAATACGGGACTCCGACACTCCCCAATCTTTCGAAATATGTGCCTCCGGCACTCCCCATTATCTCTGAACACGCGACTTCAGAACCGGTCTAATTCACCAATTTTAACACCTGCAGAACTTCCGAACTTGTCCATTCGTATGCCCTTAAATAAGTTGTTACCTGGACAGGCCTTTGACCAAAAGCTAAATATTTCCTGATCAAATTCTTCCAAAATCCCTGTTAGACTGGTCCAATCAATTGAACTGCAAATTCACATGGCATCTGGAGAAATTAGTATTAGGAAGAAACCCATAAAAACTTTCGAGAATGACATAATGGTTGGAGGTTAGCAATATTCCAAAAGACGCAGGATGTGGAGGCTGTTAGTTTTTAAGGAATTGAAAGAAGTTTCCTATGTCCCAGGGTCAAGGAAGCCTATGCCGCTCTTTTGAAAAATACTCATGCCATCTATCAAAACAACGATCGTTCTACTAGAAAAGCCATGCCTAATAAGGACACCAAGCACATTTTGATAACCGGGCCTATATGGGAGGTTAGGAGATGGCAAAAAAAGGAGGTGGCATAATTAAAAAAAAATGTGTCTTGCAGTGGATTAAAAGTACTACATCGATCCTAATGACTTGGTCAAGAGATTGGAGGCTTTTGTACGCTACCAGCCTGACACGATGGTCACAGGAATGAAATGATAGAAATTTTAACGGAGTTTGAGCTAAGACGTATAATCACCAACCGAGGAAAAAATGCCGGCCATCGGAATTTGGGTCAAAGTTTACAAAAAAATAAAAAAGGCAAAATTGAGATACTGTATGAAATGTAAACAACAAACTTCTAAACAAATGAAGCCTCCGATTATTATGATCTCGAAAGATAACAGGTGGATGGAAGTCGTGATTTGCGATATGTGCAGGGCCAGAAATGCTTCGTTTATCAAATCTGTCAAGGGAATCATAAATAAATCGTAGGCCATTTACCGATGGAACTGTATTTGCTGGGGCACCAGTACTGTGGACCAGAACAAAACTAGAGAAAAGAGTAGCTCAAGGGGATGCAGGAATAAAGAAACTAGACGTGTATAAAACTCGATACAGCCTATTTCAAAAGCTCGGGACTTTAACGATTGGCACATTGCCAACGAAATTGGGGTAAACTTAGCAGCCTCAATAGTTAAGCTACTAATGAAAACCAAACTCAAGTTCGGAATGGGAAGGGAAAAAACTAAATAAATAAACTCGTAAACGAACTTCACAAACTGACGCAAAAAAACTTTTCAAGATGGAAAATAATAGTTCTTAGTCTGCACAACTTGTGGCAGGTAGGCTTGGATGAAATTGTATCTTATCCCTAGGGAAATAATGGATACGACTTCTTACTGTCTTGTAATCAACGTCATGGCTAAGTTTGCCGGAGCAATTCCAGTTAAACCAAAAATGGTTCAGCTATTGCCGAAGTATTTAAGTAAATACTTGCATGAATGGCTCCTAAAAATACACTATGCAAGTCGATCTAGGCAAAGAATTTTACAATAAAAACTTCTTGGCACTAACAAAACGCTATAACATCAACATACTCCGAGATAAAAACGAGCGCGATTGAACATTTTAGCTGAACGCTGAAAACTCTGATGTGGAAAATATTCACAATACTGTGGATAGACATTATAAATGACTTGGTTTACTAGAACAACGACACCATTCATTCCACCACTAACCTGGAAGCGTAGAAAGTGACCATTTGAGATGAAAAGACATTAGAGACAAAACTAGTTCTAAACATTTCACGAAAAATAGTAAATTTGGAGTAAGAAATTTGGAGTAAGCCCTATTACAGAAGTATTTCGAAAGTGAAGAAAATTTTGTGCGATAATGGGTACTTGCAGAATTTCACAAACGAAGTCTTCACAATTAGAAAGTGAAGAAAACGAGTCCTGAAAGTAATCTCTTAATCGCATCACATTGGCGAGCCCATACTCGGCAGTATTTACAAGCAGGTATTCCAAAAGACTCTGGTTCCAAATTTATTTTATGTAGAAAAAGTGTCACGAAAAAAGAAAGGCGAAGATGGTAAAATGCGCTACTTCGTGAAGTGGGAAGGCTAAGAGAATAATTGCAATAGCTGAACAGATAACATTAGCAGTTTGTCGTTCCCTTAATCAATTTTTGATGCTTATTTCGTGCTAGTGCATTTTCACTAGGCTTTCTTTTGCTTTTTTCCACTTTTTTTTCGTACATAATTTTAAAAAAAGAAGTAATTTTGTTCAGATTTTAAAACAAAAAAAATCAACCTTTTTCTGCATCTACTGCAACGAGATGTTTTCTTCCCAACTAGTGTGCAAAACTACCTCTGTTCTAGACACTTGTCCATTCATGAAGAATGCGCTTGTTTTACCAATCAGTTAACTACCCGATTCGTTGAAGGGTTTTTCTTCCCTATCGTGTAAGGAAGGGCTTTACCATCGATAATATGAGATGTCCATGGCTGAACAGTTCGACCCGTTCCGGTTTCTCAAGTCCATGCGTTTGGCCTTGCAGACGTTGTTAATGATCTGCTTATATAAATTATCAAACTGCAAGGTCCAGATCTGTTTAGGTGTAGAGTATACCAGTACACGGCTTGTAGTGGTTTCTGGTCGCGATACTCCGAGGCTTACAACCCTAACGACATTCCTACCTTATTAGATGAAGCTTTCAACAAAATTGGGACATCCCTCTATGTATTTGCCGAGCTTGGCAGCCGGTGGGTTCTTTCGAGAATTGATAACCTAATAGTCAGGGTGAGTAAATCGTGGATTTATTCTTACATCTTGTAGGCTTCTCCTGCAGGGCTTAAATGGAAGTTCACAACGTGATGAAAAATGTTTCCTGCACTAAGTACTAGCTGCTGGCTTGAAGTTGAATAGCATCCACCACGAAAATTATTGGGAGTTAGAGGACTTGCTCGACACATCCATGCTGTCCTACTGCACAAAGTTCGACCAAATCGAGAAATTAGAATGTGCGTATGACTAAACGATTAACATCACGATTAACTGTAACCTATGCGTAACCTATTCCTGATTCGTATCTCTAAAAACTTGGTAAATCAACCCATAGATCTCTTCGTGCTAACGGCACAGGTTAATAATTCACACACCTTAAACACTCACTAGTGTGCCATTAGCATATCGGCGATTTTCTACGTTATCATTGCAGCTTCTAATGCCTAATTCTATTTCCAAAACTGCCTGGCCGGTTTTGGGACGGAATGGATGTTGCTTACTCATCGAAAGGAATGTTTTAAAAACAACCAGGCACAATTGCTGAGATTCAAGAGACCCGACACAAACTTCCTCGAGTTTCGTCACTTTAACCACTAAACCTCTTCGCCCATGATGTTTACACCGACTTCAAGTGCTTCCTTTGCCTGGTCCAAACTGCTCGTCACAGTGCATCCTCCAGCTTGACAAATAAAATTAGTATATGCACGCTTCCTGCTGTTTTGGTTACATCATGGTGGGCCTGAACAGTGAAATCATCAACAGAGAGTATTACTTGGGGAAGGTGCAACGATGGTTTCTACAGCTTCCTCCTACTCCTTAAGCTAAGGCCTTAGTGGGCCTCTTTACTTTGATGCTATGGCTCCATGCTATGTATTCTGTATACTCCATATCTTTATTAATGTTTACCAGTAATTCTGTGTACCTTGATGTATGGTCCAGTCTCTGGAGATCAGTGGTCTGGATGGCTTTGGCCTTGCCTGCCCCTGGGGGTAGCTGCTAGCAGAGATGGCTCATGGGATACCAGGGTGTAGTACAGGAAGTACCGTGCACCGCCAGTGGCAAGTACTGGCTGCAGCTCTAGGTACTTAAGGCCTTGCAGCCTCACTCTGGCAGCTAGTCCCTAACCAGCTAAGAATTCTTCCTGAAGCGAGCCACTTTGCTAGAAGCCCTGATCAGATCATCCTTGAACCACTGGACAACATCTCCTAAGGACAGACCGCATGGCCCTGGAATAAACCCTGAAATCACCATCCTTTCTGGCGTTCTTCCTTGTACCGGGCATAGTTGGGTTGAACAAGCTGTGCATCGGCCGTTCATTTTTCATCTAGGAAAGGACCCAATTCCACCAAGAAACCCTTTTGGAATGCCGGCGTCCATCTTGGGTGTTCCATTTTCACCTGAGACCCCAGCCTTCAGTGAGTAACCAAGAGACAACCTGAGTAGTTGTGAGTATTGAGAACTGTGTTTAGTGATAGCAATAACTTTTATATTGCAGTGAAGAATAGTTTGGACCAGTCAGTGCTTTTTTATTTATTGGAAGATTTTGTGTGGGCCTGTGTAAGCTAGTGCCTTTTGACTTTTCCTATTGAGACTTTATCCTGATAACCCTTGAGTAGGCTATTGAATTTTAGCCTTGAAATGTTTTATATAGCCTATAGGCCTAGACTTTCAATATTATAAGATTTTATGCCAAGGTCTACTAGATCTAAGTCTGATTTAGACCCTCAATCTTGGAATTTAAGTTGGGACCCTAATAAAATAGGGAGAAGGCCTAGGACTAGACTAGCTAGCCAGCTAGACTAACTAGGACTAGGACTAGCAGCTAGGATGACTACCACTATTATTCCACAAGTT
>JAHWFP010059532.1:0-15007 GCA_023313725.1 Lithobius niger
ACCTTTTTTCATCTGATTAGTATTTATTGTTAGTGTAGTAATTATATGTTCTAAACAGTTGTTGTTTTCATTATCGGTATTGCTTTGGTTTACTGTCCCTTTCTTTTTTTTTTGGGGGGGGGGGATTTTACTTTTGTTACCTTAAGTATCACACGAGTTAACTTCTTTTTCGAATTCGTGCTACTGTGGCGTACCATGCAGTTTTTATTAGCTTGTTTTAATGTTTTGTATCTTTTTCATAACGGATTGGTGGAAACAAACCATTTAATCATTTTCAGTCTACATCTGCAGTCTACATCAGCATATGCTGACTGGCATTGTTGCATAATGACAATGTCTACAACAATGTAAAACACTCATTCTGGTAGTGTAGATCTGCCTGACCCCTAAAAAACCGTACAAAAAGTTGGTCTTGCCTGTTATGACTCGAAACACCATGTTATACAGGGCGAGGTCATAACCCTGCTGTATTACCACTACAGTCTAAGGTTACCTCTTTAATTTGACTTTGTAAATAGTGGTATGCCTGTTGTTTGAAGCGTAGATTGAATAAACACGTTAAAAAGAAGTTGTCTCTTGTCTCAAATTACTAATGAGTGAATAGGAAGTTTGCATTACGCGTGCGTACATTCATTTCAAAGTTGTTGGCACGGTCTTCGAGTTACAATTATCCCATTACACAGTCTAGTGGACGGGCACGGTTGACCGTTTTCTTTTTGCCGAGAGTGTTAAGGAAAGGACGAGGGTAAGCATATGATGTTAGGTGAAAGACGGCGGTGGCTTACTTTTCGGTGGAATTGAACGACAAAGAGTTTTTACGGGTAATATGGATTAGTTAGCAAGACTGTCACCTTTACAAGAGTCTCAAGCATCTTTGCCATGCACCTGACCTTCAACCTTGTGTTTTAACATGTCTGGACACACTTTGTTCCGAACCGACACTGAAACCAACGCAATTCTGGGACTCAGCTATCTTGTAATGGTCAACCTATAGGGGCCACAATTTTGGATCGTGATGTCACTTCTGATTGGTCACGTGACCTGAGACGTCATTTCCGGCCTAATACCCGACTACATTATACTGAAGTTATAAAGCTAAAACCGGCCATTTTCAGCTGCAATTTGGATTTTTTAAAACTTGAACACGAACAGTTAATTCGGAATATTATCCGTAACCAGTTTTTGTTCAATTTCATGAATGGTTTCGATGTACAAATCAGAAACCAGTTTTTGGACACCATTTTATGTTGCCATCGCGGATTTTCATCAATCAGCAGAAAACAATTTTCATGCATCTTTTTTTCTGAAAACCACATCATATACCTACCAAATTTATTCGAATTAGTTTTACCTTTAGCCATAAATGCGCGACAAACAGAGTGATTAATTCTTATATACCTACTTGTTGCAAAGTTTTCGGTAGATAATCTTCAATATGTTGCTACGTCATGTACGAAGGACAGTTATTTTTCGCACCCTACTGGGAGTGGGGAGGGGCCTGAACGGGGATTGCCCGTTCGTGGGGCAGTGCTTATGTTACAGCCATTATTTGATTGATTAACGGAAAGGGGAAGTGTTACACAAAGAAAAATTTACTATTGCAGTGAACGATCAGGCAGCACCGAGCAAATACTTGGAAACAACCACGGGTCAAACAAATCCCCGGGCGAAGCCGGGTACGATGCTAGTTATTTATATTTTATAACCGTAAAACGTTGATAAGAATATAAAACTAACCAAGAGCTACATAGGTGACATGAAGGCACGTACATTAAAGAAAATCACTGTTTCTCTGCCAAAAGTCTGACCTGTATAGGTTGAAAACAAAATAGGAAGATGAACAAGTCCAAGATCCCAACAACCACGAGACGAAACTAGAGATCTTATCACTATCATGACGAAAACGAATTGGTTTAAAACAATGGCTGATTTATAATAAATCTACTACCAGCGAAAGCTACCTGTATCCAGCCACAAAAGGTGGTGCTATTGATAAAATGTTCGCAAAAAAAAGCGCATTATTCCCTAACAAACATTAAGGAAACGTGATAACAAAAAACAGATATTCAGTTCGCTTAATTCAGTGGTGTAATTTCGAGCAGTCAAGACAGCTATTGTATCAGTGAAGCAATACATACATTTTGACTAATCTGTTATGGCGATGTCACTTACCTTATATTCTAGCTAAGACTGTCAGTGTAACTCACCTCTCAGAATCGACCTGTACCTCTTTTACGAGGCTTTCATCGACGACAGCAAACTTAGTTCTAGGTCGTGTAATTATATGCTCTGGTCCACACGCAAGGAAGTTTATCACGCTACCACATCTATGTATATGTGTGTCGATATTTTGCTTGTATTTGTGCACTCGTCTTACAGAGTAAACAGAATCAGCGTCACACATTATTCGACGCTCAAACAGTGACCATAAGGATATGTTTAATAATAGTGTTATAATTCTCTGACTGCGTATTTCTGGTTCACCCCACTCACAATACAACATGGAAAAAGCACATGCGTTTATACGCCTACGCAGCTTAAGCATCTGTGGTGTCAACACGTTTGTGGATTCGATCCACGACAGCCACTATTATAACCAGATCTTTATTGAATCCTAGCTCGTAACTATACTTATGTGTTTTCACTGTTGGCTGCATTTTACTTAAAACCATTCTCACTTAAAGACGAAAAGCCGAAGTCTTCGCATCTGTTGAATGGATACAGATGCAAACCTATTAATGTTGCCTTTTGGACTTATATGTCAGACTGCCTGAGCGGGGAATCACACCCACGACCTTTGAAACCATAACAACATGGATTTGGCTTCAAAAGTCGTTGGTTCGATTCTCCGCTCAGACAGTCTGATATGTAAGCTCAAAAGGCAACGTAAATAGGTTTGCATCTGTATTTATTTAACCATTCTCACCTTACAATCAAGAGGAAAAAATGGAAGTAACCGAAAAACCATCCTTTTCAACTGCAAATGTTATCTCGAGATGGAAAGGGATAATTTCGGTAGAAAATACCTAAGATTTTTTAACGGTGCAATTTACGTGTGCACGAGTGCATTTTGGAAGCTCTTCTCTTCCCAAACACAAAAGACAGGTCTTTTAAACTCCCTTAAACCTGAAAAGGACGTCATCGTATTAATTATGTCGACATAAACTTCATGCTTTACAATTTTGGGCCAATACTTTACTTGTCTTTTATTTTACTTGTTATGTTACGTATTCCCTTAGAAAAATTCATTTCCACCCATACTATTAAGAGATGAAAAGTTCCAGTGTTACAACATTACATAAGCTGCCAGGAGCTATAAGTAACTCACTACATTAAGACAGTGAAAAACACGATGTGTCAGCTACTCGTCAGAAAAATTCGTAAGATTCATTAAATTAAAACACCTAAATAATCGACACCGTTGGGAACTATTTACGAACTAGCTGGAAAATTGAATGTTACATTAATATATTCATTCATAAAACAATGAAGAGAAAGACACAAACCTAATCACCAACGAGGACACAACAAAAGCGTAAGCCATGAACCATTTGAACATTTAAACAAACGGCTTCAGTAGCTACCTAAGTGCAACTGGTCTTCTGAACATTTCTGCAACTTCAGAATATGTTGAGGCGCACACCTCTATCGCGCACTGCAACAGCGATCTCTATTATACAATCAAAAAGTTTAACCATCACAAGTAGTGGTTAAAAATGTGTTTAGCTTTTAGGCCAATTTTAGATTTTCGGCATAATTGGCAGGTTTTAAGCGCCTCACTTTTACCAGAAGTTTTAATTTCGTATAGCAACTAACGGAGAATTTAGGTCAATCATGGCTGCAGGACTATTTTAAATTAAGCGATTCTGTTTCTTTAACAAAATCCTTGTGTGTTTTTCTGTTTCATTTTATCCTTATGGTTTAAATGCGACGATCAAATGTTATTATTTCATTTAGTTATCTCGAGAAAACTTATTAATGCTAAGATCGCAACGTTGTTTTAATTTGCCTTGTTTTTAACTAACTTTTGGTCACTGAACCAAACGTGCATCCCATGTTGCCTCTGTCTGGACCCGTTCTGAAGTTGAAAAAAGCGACGGACGGACGGACAAAGTCATTGCATTAGTCTTCTCAGCTGGTATACGGTTGTACAGAAGACTAAAAACATCATTTTTCAACGTACGCCATGTTAAGAGGATGAATTAAAATAGGCAAAAAAAAAAGAATAATGAAACATAACACCCTATAACAAAACCTGTCGTGATGGCGGCAACAACAAACAAACAC
Organism: Lithobius niger; assembly: GCA_023313725.1. Classification (NCBI taxonomy): domain Eukaryota; kingdom Metazoa; phylum Arthropoda; class Chilopoda; order Lithobiomorpha; family Lithobiidae; genus Lithobius; species Lithobius niger. The sequence goes on from JAHWFP010059532.1 coordinate 4,288, forward strand.
CCCTGGTAAATTGATGTTTTTATATGTCAAAGTAAATATACATTACTTGAAATTTATAGCATTTCAGCTGACCTCGTCACCTATGGTGGTGGGACTGTAGTAACGGCCACCCTAGAAACGAACCGGCTGCCCGAGATTCAACGAACCCAGTGTACCTGAAGTTGGTGTATATTTCTTGGTGTATATATGTTGGTGTATATATGTATTATCAATCGTAATGTGATTCTATGGAACTTTCATTAATATTAACTTAACGAACTTGGCGGTTACCGAAGCGACCATTCAAGAAATCGCGGGATACAGACATGAAAAATGCTTACAGGCTCAGGAGCTAAGGAAAAAGTAGCTGCAACAAAACGGCTGCTCAATTTCCTTTAGTGACATGAATACAGAAGTCCTAGATGATCCAGAAAGCATCCATAAAATTAGCAGGATATGGAAATTCTTGACAGAAGAGGGGTTGTTACCATAGAGCTTGAAGGCAGTCGGATAGCTGGGAGTCCGTTGAAAAAGCTTAGGCGCTGCTCTGAGAGAGACCCTGGTCTGATTCTGTCTGTGATGACCGGTATCCACTAGCCTTGCCAACAAAAGGACGAGGACCAAGCAAGGAAAGAATAGCATTAGACAGCCCAGAACCAACACCCATGTCAGCAAGAGCTGCCTGGATCCACTAAATATACACAGTATCATATGCTGCCTTGATGTCAATGAACACAGCAACGATCACATTCCCGTGAATCCAGGCTTCCCGTATGCCAGACAGAAGGAAGAGAATTGCATCTTACGCACCACCATCACGGAGACTTTGCACAAAAGCAGGCAACTCACTTATGGCATCAAGTCCTACAGAGCTCAAAAAACCATAACAAACACCGTCAATCCTGTCTGAACTCCCAGTCTTGCATTTCAACAAGGCTCCCTTAAACTCAGCAAAATGAAAAGATAAGTCAGTATACTCATAGCTCGTCTGCTGCTGAAACTGACGGGGGCCACCTCCCTGGGGAAGACAATAAACTTCAGTAAAGCATGCACTGAACGCATCAGCCATTGCTTCACCACGAATGATTCTCTGATTCTGAGACTCGCCATGTACCTTACAGTCGATCTCCGACGACATCCGCAATGGTCGTCCTGTCCCACCTGGGTCTCGTGATCCACGCCTTGCATCAATCGTGGTCGTTCGATCTTCACCACAAACCCCAACATCACACTACTCCCCGTTGTGACCTGGAACCACCCTGTAACATTCAATTGCCTCTCAGCAGTCAGACCAACCAGCGCTTTGGAAGATATTCTAACATCTTGGTCTTAGGCGTCTGCATCACCTTCCTTTCAAGTACTTAGTTATTACATCGTGGCAATATGACTACACTTCAAGCTTTGTCCCTGTTTTTCCAGGAAAATCCCAGTGTTCTAACCAGGTTACATGTCGACTACCGTGCGCTGTATCCCGAGCTCAAGCTAAATGCATTGCCCTAGGCTTCCGTGCTCTTTCATAGTTCCAACCTCCATCTGCAAAAAAAAATAGAGAAGCGAAGTTTTGTTTCATCTTCAAGATTCATAGCACCGAGGAGTCGGATTCACACTGTTTTTCATTGGTGGACCAAAATTCACCTGTACAAACTACTGAACAAACCGAACTAACGACCCTAATCGTTAGCAACAATAAACTTTTTTGGCGACTCCTCAATGCATATTGGTCGGTCTTCTTTTCCACAATAGGCAACCGTCTTATCCAATGGAAACATCCCTTGTCTTTGGTATGCATCTCGCTGCCGCCGGAACGATCGATCATTGACCGACATTCCTTACAGTTTTCTTTTTCCTCAAGTAGACCTACGCCCTTTTTACCACATTCTACGGTCATTCTTCACTACTTTTGTACTGTGATTCCGGCTCCTCGGAACTCTTACGGGCGTTTGCTTACCCTACCCAAGGCCGTCGTCTTGCCAAGCATTACTGCTTTACCATACTAATCAAATATGTCATGTTTTTCGTCTCCTATGTGTCCGTTAGTTACCTCAACACCTCGATATACCTAGATAACATTTTTTTGCTGCATCCCATGTTGCTGCCTTTTCTGGTGATCACTTTCAACACCCATTTGTACTATGTGACCCTGCATTCAAACTCGGTCCTTCTTGTCGTTGGTTTGTCGTGACCCCCCACAAACTATTATCCTCTATCCTTCCTTCGTTTTCTAAGCTCTGCAAGGACTTCTGAAGCCACCAGTACCAAAACAACGTTCCGCTTGACGAGCCTCTGCACCACTGCAGTCGCTGACACACATAACTCGTTTTAGTGGAAGTGTGGGCAGAGATTGCATTGGTCACGAAAACAACTGCACACATTGCAAAAAACGATGGCGCACACATTGCGAAAATGTCCACCCAGCCCACAGCGGAGGCAGCATGGTGGCCAATCGGTTATAGAAATGAGGGTTGGGATGCCTCGAACGGAGTTATGTCCAAAATGTCATCAAGGACAGATGACTCTCGAAGTTTCAGTGTGTTCATCCAAACGCCAGTTCCACACATATCACAACCAGTAACTGACAGTTTCTCATGATCGTGAGCCTCAAGAGAGCCACTCTGCTCAAAAGTCGACGCTATATCCCTTGCAGTGATTTCACAGAGCAGCCAGTGGAGACGCCCCTCTCTCACTGGCTGCACAAATCATGAAGTTCTACATTCGCTCCATTGACATTACTACTTGTAGTAGAGGACAGCAATAGTAGTTTCGCTGTTACTAATTTATAGCACTACTTGGAAGGCATTACCAGCACGGAGGGAGAAAATCGTCTCAACTTCACTAGGTCCAACTATACTGGCAGCTGTCTTATGGACCTGGGCCGTGAATTAGAGTTTCCCTGCCGCAGCGCAGATCATCACTGCTAACTTCTCCATTCAAACATTCAAACATTCAGCAACAAACTTTTTTGGGCTACAATTACACCCATCTCTTTGTTACCTTGACTACTGTTGTCATGAATTCCACCATCTTCGACCTCTTCTGCTCGTTCATCATCTACTACGCCATACAGTTTTAGGTCCTCCTGGGGTATTCCTCGTTGTTCCACTTCTTTGCTAATAATGTCAGAAACCTTGCCCCGACACCAACCCAGACCTGACACTGCTTCTCTTTATCAGGCCTGATTAGTTCAGAAGATGCTTCACGTCAGCCTTAATGTTTCATTACAAATAACCATCAACAATCATCAAACATCAATCATCCAACCATCAATAATAAGTAGCACGACCATTTTATTCACAATGTTCGTGTTGGCGATTATTTGTGGTAGTAAGTTAGCATTGTTACTAATTGACAAAGAGTGGTGATTATTTTGATCACTGGTGGCGTTTTTCCATCATACAGAAAAACAGCATTAAAAATTATTGCAATCTTTTTAGTTAATATCTCCCCAGGCGGCAAACCATAAAAGGTACCTATTGGAGTTAAAAAGGATGTTAAATACCACATTTCATTTATATCTGTCGCATAAAGTATTTTATATGAGCGGAATTAGTAAATAGCCAGTATAAAGTAACCAGTATCAGAAACAAAAACCACAAGGTTGAAAGAATCCACCAAGTTTCAGCTAATCAAAGTAGTGATTTAAGAGCAAAAATTGCTCCTACCAAGTTGCTAGATTAGTTGCCAAGCTAATCCCACTGGCTATTAGATCAAAGGTTAAATGAAAAACCTGATCATTGCTACAACCATTACTAGCAACTTGGTGGCAGATATTTTTGCTTCGATATCACAGCTTTGATTGGCTGCAACTTGGCTGGTTCTTTCACCCTTGTGGGTTTCTTTTTCAGATATTACTTATTTTGTAGTTTTTTTTTTGGTGGTTTCTTATTTTTGCCAGTGCACAGTTATCTACTATCTGGCCAAGTTTGGCCGAAAAATATTGAATAGGATCAAAGATATTAATTTTTGTGTGTTTTGGTGGAGTGAGGACTTCAAGCACGTAAGTTAAATCGTTTGCTAATGATCTGTATTAACTCAAAACCAAAACTGCTATAAGAGAAGCCGCCAAATTTCCCTGAAAGTAGTGATATCATTTAACCAGAGAAAAGCCGCCAAGGTTAATCCTATTGGCCAATTTAATCGCACCGACTAATAGTTCGAAGGTTATATGAAAACTAGAACATTGCTACTCGCGGTAGCAATCTACAAGTTTTCATTCAAACGTCCATAGTATTATTCGGTGTGATTAACTTGCCTAATAGGATTAACCTTGGTGAAGTTTCCCTGGTTAAATGGTATCTGTACTTCCACATGCCGACCCTTTTTGGAACTTGGTGACTTCTCTTCTACCAGTTTTGGTGTTGGATGGAGACTCTCAATACACAAAAGGTCAGACTATCTTATCTTCATTTCTACCTTTTTTTGCAGGAATTTTACGCCTTTTATATTTAAAGTACATCACCCTTAATTCGTGTGAACACTCCTTTTTCAATTGGTTGTTCAAATTTCAGAGTGCTATTGCGAGCCCTCTATTAGCCCGATATGGACACGCTTAGGATTTTCTGAATGGTGGAGATCTACTTTTCATCGATCTTAACCGAAATTATTTAATTTAGATAGGGACTGTGCTATGCCAAAGAGATATTGGCGTACATGCAAAATCGTATATTTTTTTGCAATTCAAAGTGCTCTTGCGAGCCCTCTAATACTCCAAAATGGACATTGCTAGGATATTCTGAAAGCAGGCTACTATTGTTTCCATCCATCGTAGCAGAAATCGTTTAACTTATATAAGGACTGTTCTATGCTCATTTCAAGATAATGGCGAAGTAGCAAAATCGTATGTTGATTTTCGAATTCAGCGTACTCTTGCGAGCCATCTAATAGTCCGAAATGGAGATGCTTACGATATCCTGAATTTTGGGGATCTATTCTTTCCATCAATCCTAACCGAAATTGTTTAGCTTACATAGGGATGAACAGACCATAACATCTTTAGCACAGAACTACAAAGCTATTCAATACTTTAATGCGTGTTACTTTCAAAACTGTAGGTTCGCACGATAGGAAACTGCACAAACTAGAGATGAAAGACGAAGACTGAATCGGACGCACTGGCGACCATGCTTACAAACGAAAACCAGTCGCCCTGCAGTAATTCGCTACAGCGCGAAGGCGAGTGACATCTCTTCAGTCAGCTGCGTGGCATCAAGAGGGGTCTGTAGTGCGCACGCCCCACTCATCCAGGTATAGAGTCGCTTACGTTGAGTGACAAACCGGGCCCAGTGACAAACTGGGCACAGAAAGTAAGGTAACGTCTCAGGAACACCGCATACAGTACAGAGTGGGGACTCGCCCAGCCTGGCCGGTGCCTGTGTTTGGACAACAGCGTGTGTCCAAACCACTGGCACGACAACAGCCTCGCCGTCCAGCCTAGCAGGCGATCATCAGGAGACAGAGCATTTTGGGTGCAATTGAAATAGGAACCGACCTGTCACTGCTTCTCGCCCCTCTCTCTCCAAAGCCTGTAAAACCCTGGAGAGGAGAGCAGCACGATGCGACTTGGCGGACTGAATAAGGACAACAAGTTCTTGGCACCTGACAGACTCCTTCGCTACCGTATCAGTCCAGTCATTTTCATGATGCTCATTACGACTGCGAACCCATGCAATGACTACATCAGAGCTCTGCAGGGCAGTCCGGAGTTTTCAATATTTTGTGAAAACCACAGGGTTGGAATGAGAATTTTATTCAGGGCCAAGGCCCAAAGCCTTACGCCCTACATACAACAGGCAACAACTAAAACTACAAACAACGAACTTCTCTGCATACTATCTGTCACCTCTCAACTTTGTACCCGGACAGAAACATTGTTGGCACATATCATTTCACTATTGTGAGAACTCCCATTGAGCTTCTAGCCTCGACTGCATGACACTCTAGAAGACAGTTACACATCCCATTGTGTATACTGTGGACTTTGTCCATTTTTCGTAATGTACAGAAGACCTATACTGCATCTAACCACCCAAACTTTAGTGCGTACAACAACCAACCATGACTCAATTGTGGCAAGCAGCGCCTTTCATGTACACTCATTCACACACTCACGCCTACACTCACACTCACGTGCCCACTGGCACACAGAGGCTAAAGAGATTAGGAGGGTAGTGGAGGGGGTGGAAAATGCATCTGTCACCATTAAGCATATGATTACGTATCAACTGAACCTATAGGAAATGAGGGATGGTTTACGGGAGGTAGAGAACGTGAGGAAAAGCGGGAGTTCCAGGAAGAAAAATTGACAGTCAACTACGCGTGGCAAAGGGAAGGGAGGGAAAGAGAAGAGCGGTTAAGAGGATAGGAAGGGATGAAAGGGTAGGGGAGAGGGGAAGGCTAGGGCTGGGAGATAAAGGAACGAAATGGGGGAAAGGGGGGAGAAGATGGGAAGAAGCAGAAACTTTCGGGAACAAAAACTGCATGTCACCGTCAATGTTCAGACAACAATGACCCGAAAAATCTGAATCAACCACGGGCGAAACCAAACCACTGACGAAACAAAACCCGACCGAAACCCTAGTTTATAAGTAGTTTAATAAGGTTTCAAAGTTTGACGTTTTACTTGGAAGCGCATTGTTGATGCTTACAACAGGATTCCTATCACAGTCCTTCGTTTTAAAAGATGGGGGCGGATTTTGAATCTGCCGAGTCGATGCGAAAAATATGAATTCAAAGTTTAGGAACCACGGTGATAGTTATGCCTTCAACAAGAATCCGTATCTTTTAACTAATGCTAACTCTCCGAACGTTTAAGCAATGATATCATGGATAGCGATAGACGAAGCTTGATAGTTGGATGATTCCAAGACAAGGATTAAAAATGGAGAGCCAATACAGTGCACATAAAATAAATAATTTGCGACGTTTCTAATGAATTTGTGCATCATTATCAAGCAATAACAGCCGAAGCCGAAGTGAACTAAAACACTTTACAACCCATAAAAGTATAAAAACTGAAAGCACAAAATAAAAATAATGAGTAAATTAACCTAAGCAAGCTTAGAAACTGCCAGTAGGTAACCTGAACATTACAGGTTCCTTACTAACAGGTTCTTCGCTCCCTTAGGTACATTTCATTTATAGTTTTTATTCTCTCTGCTTTGAGCAAGAATACAAGAAAGCATGGATTTTAAGTAGTTTACTTCACTTTGGCTTCTAAGTAGTATTTCTTATTGCACGATAATGGAGCTTAGTCGTATGTTTAATGGCTTGATAATGGAGCAGGAGTTTGCTTCGAAACGTAGCAAGTTGTATATTTTGTGTGCGCTGTATATTACTGGTTTTACATTTTTAGTCGTTACGTCCTACTTCTTATACGATTTCATTCCATGACAAGGACACATAGGCCTCCCCTCAGAGACTCAGTTGCATCTAATTAGAGACGTACTGTATATAAATGATCTTTTGTCTCTTCCACCTGCCATACGTCGCACAAATTCACACAAGACTTTAAACATGCCATCTGAATAATAAATTACTATTGAATTAGTACGGTGTCACGTAGGGGCGTAGCTGTCGGGGGAATGGGGGAGCTGCCCTAACAGAGGAGGTAACAAAATCGTTTAACTAATCGTTTAATAAAAATAAATAATAATTGAAATTAATTTGAAAATAATTTTAAAACTCACTGACTGTTCTAAATAAATCGTAGCTGATTTTACGACTATATAATAAGCTTGGATTTAATCAGAGGAGTCGGTGGTTTAAGCTCTTCCCGAGCTCTTCACACAATCATTGGATAGTTTCCTGCATTACAGAGAGCATCAGCCGTCAACACCATGGCTGATGCATCAGTGTCCCGACCCAAGGCATCTTGGTGAAGGCAGGAGTGTATAAGTTGTATATACGTCCGTGCCACGGTAAGGATGGCTGTCATAATGAAAAGAAAGTATGAATCTGGCCCCCAAAACCGAGCAAAAAAAAAGGAGGATGAAAGAAGACAAATAGATGAGAAGAAGGTAATAAACGGAAAACGTAATACAATTTGATGTTGAATTGTTCACTGGCTTAAAGATTCATCCCCGTCCGGGAGTTTGAAAAATATTACTTGATTAAAAAGGTTAGGCATAGTTAACATTCATGCAAATATTAAACGGATTGATTTTACAGCAATTTTTTTTCAAAATAAACATTCAAAAACAAAGTGCAAAAATGTTATGCCAGATAATCTAGGCCATCATTCTTAGATTTCAACTTCATTGAAAGTCCAGCAGTGGTATACCCTGTGCGAGGTAGGAATAGACCTTTGTATTTACTTTGCTTGACAATTATCTGTCTAGACTATTAGATGCATTTCCGACGTGAGAAGCTCGTCTGGAAGTTGTTTTGACACATTTTTAGCTAACTGTTTGACTTTGTGCGTGGGAAAAAAGCCTAAAACAAGCTTTAAAAAAGCTGATTGAATAAAAAGCCGAGCAAAAGCTAAAGCCCTGGAAAAAAAAGCTGAAGAAAAAAAAGCCGACGTAAAGAAGAGCTGAGGAAAAAAGTCGATAGGAAAAAAACCTTACCTAAAATGTACAAATCAAATACTACTAAATGGTAGCTAAGTGTGTATTCATTATTCTTTAAGTGAATGCTGCTCGATCAAGGTTAACTTAGGACTTCGCGCACTGGGCAGCCAGGTCTTGCGGCCAGTGGTGGTCTGGCCAAAAAACACGGCGACGTGCCGCGTGGCTACGTCCTCTTTTCATTGATAATTCTCGATCATGTGGTGAAAAATGAATACGAAGCAAGTATGGTCGCCCTATGGTCGCATGCACGCCGCCCGGAATCCCAATGGCCGCCACGACTGAGTGGCCATGGCGGCCAAATGCGCGGTGCTACATATATGGTCCCATTAGGGCCCCCGTGCACTTGACAGGCAGGTCGTGCGACGTGGACAAAAAACAATATTTCACCCACAATTTTAAAGAACATTAGAAAGTATTACAAAGTCACTAAAATGAAAGTAAACATAAACCTAAAAATAAATTTCTATCCGCTCCGCCTACAAGAGGCCCAAAGCATGTTTCCTAGTAAGAGAAGTTGCCTGAAGGGGGCTCTACTTCGTTGAGTTTCTGCGGTACGAGTGCTGACTTTGGAATCGAGGTACCATCAATAAACACGAGCACAGAACTCTTTGCCGAACAAGCAGTAACAATGCTGTCGTTACGTAAATATTGTTGCACGCATAGTCGTCTTGTTAAGCGTATGAATTAAAGAGCATCAGCACGATTTGTTCTTTGTTGCAGCTACGACTAAAAAAATATGCACTTGGTATAAGCAGGATAACCAAGGGTGTCTCAGGAATTCTGGCGGCAATAACTCATGGCTGCTCTACTGGTGATTGTTAGCAGAACTCACTCGACGCCGTTAATTATCCTAAGCGAATTTGACCCATCCTGGCATGGTATGAAAGTTTACCGTTCTTATCATTTCAAAATTGGATAGAATAGGGGGGGGGATTGAGGCTTAATGGCGCGTCGACAGCTTGGTCATTAGCGCCAACCTCAGTCACAGTGCAGTGGTCCGGGTTGCCACTGCACCACACATTACAGAGATATTATTCAAACCCCTAATCTAAATCTTATCATACATCTGTACCTCCTGCAAAAATTGAAAAACACCGGACAGGAGGACAGACTTATCGCCCAATTGACGCACAATGTCATGCGGAAGATGGAAACGACGACGAAAACCATCAAGATGGCAACAATCAACAAGGAAGTGCCGGACCGTAAGTGGCCGCCGACACCAATAACATTCAGGAGGGTCAACCCCCCGCAAAAGGAAACAGTGAGTAAGTCGAGTGTGACCAATGCGCAAACGGGCCAACACCACCTCCTCACGGCGACTGCGGCGACACGCCGAGTGCCATTCCTCAACAGTGCCTTTAATAGCTCGTAATTTATTGCCGTCCTGCCCATCCCACGAGGCTTGCCAAAAAGCGTGTAACCTCACGTGTAAGCGTGTAAGCGTGATATACATGGCTAGTAATAGGGTTTAGATTATCGATAGGTAATTGCTACTTTATATCTGGTGTTTATGCGTGTCACTGTTTCGCAGCACCTGGCCAGCTGGTATCCGCAACATTAACTTCCCTTTTCATGTTTATGCATAAGCAATTACGTTTTATTGTTACCCATTTGCTAAAAAATAATTAATTTGCTAACCTGCTTGGTTTGTACTCATTGATTGTTTTACTCAAGCTATTTTTCCTACTTTTGAACTATAATTTAACTGATAAAGAGAAATAAAGAAGACTGTGTTGTTTACTTACGTTGAAACTGTAGCTTTCGTGCTAGCTTGAACAAGTGGTTTAGGACGTGCGTCAAAATTGCGTGGAAATAACACCACGCCAAAAAAACAGTAGCCACATAATTATGTGATGATGGCATAGAGCACGACAATTATTGATCGTACCTAAAACCAACTTGACGACTTAACAGTGGGACAACAAGTTGGCACGAAAACAACATGCGGCAAAACAGCATGAAACAAGTAATAAAATTTATTATTTATTTGTTTAAGAAATCAAACTATTATTGCAGCAGCGCTTAAAGGGCGAAAACAATATATTTAAACTACAGGGTAAGTGAGACATTGTATATCATCCTGCTGGGGTGTCACACAGTTGGAAATGTCAGGTTCACTATTGCTGGTTCGAACCTGGCTGTACAATATTTACTCCTTTATTTTCTTCTGATAA
>JAHWFP010059533.1:0-21573 GCA_023313725.1 Lithobius niger
TGAACATCATCAGGCCCTGGGGCGGAGTCATGCGACTTGGACAAAGCTGAAACAAATTCCTGCCTGGTGAACGGTAAATTGTTCTCCTCTAGCCCGTCGGAGCGAAAGTCTAGAGATTGAGCCTCTTCTCTACGCTTTATTCTGAGGAAACCAGGATCATAATGAGGCACCTACCCCTCAGAAAGCAAAGGAACTTCAAACGGAGTTTCCAACACATTCCTGGGGATCTCAGCTCACAACCCAAGGGTACCCGTTCAGAAGGTGCCCACCACCGAACTCTGACGAGGTCTAACTGTTAATGCAAAATTTAACAGGTCATCATATTTTCCAGCAATAGAAAGTTAATTTGCAGGCCCCCAGCCAGGCCGGCTAAAAATTGTTTCTATTGCTATGGAAATACATAACAATACCCACTCTACCTCCCCTCTTGAGTCACCTTCTGACAAACCAAGAGAACAATAGATGCGACCGCTCTTGAGCGAGCTCTATTTATAAGGAGACCCGTGCAGCCACGGTGAGGGTTGTAGAGCTGGGTGGATCGACGCAGAAGAAAATCTCAAGGTAAATTAGCATCCAGCAGAGCAAGATGCAAAAATTAACAGGTTATGTATTTTCCTAGCAACAGAAACAACTTTTAGCCGGCCTGGCTGGGGACCGGCAAAATTAACTTTTTCCCTTGATTGGACGGTCCCTCATCTTGGTTTAATGAAATGACTGGCTTGAGCTGGTTCAAAACCAAGGTAAACTTAAAGGTCTGATGCTGGCCCAAGTTGTACCCCTCGTCAGAATAATTTTTGATACTTCCTACTTTTGATATCTGGGTAACTTTTTCCCAGATTTGTGGTGTTCCTGCTGGCTCGTCAGTGTTATCGTTTTTACGTGAAGTTGTGCTGAATAAATTGGAGTGCTAATTCAACAACTGACAGAGATACGGTGACGATCTTTTTGGCTTGGCTGAAAGCAACACTAGTTGTCAATCATACTCTTTGAGGAGCTGAATGCTTTCCACCACTAATTCCAAGTAGGACTCCGGCCGTTGGTCTCAAAACTACCGTTTCTTGACATTCAAATGCACAAGGACCTGTTTTTTTTTAAAGAAAATTGTCATCACACATTATCTGAAGCCTTTCAGACGTTTAGAGCCACTCATTTCGATTCAACGGACCAAGCAAACATTCTCAAAGTTATTTTGGAGGGGGAAATCCGCAGATCTAACAACTATTGTTCCAGCATGGAAGATGTATAAGTCTAATTGAACTGCAGCATCATTAAGTATCTCAACAATGGCTACCGTGACACGTTATTGAAATAGCATCAGAAAAGTCACAACCCGTAACCTATCCTCTGGATTGGATCTGTATTCCCATTTGAAAAGCATTGTCGAAGAAGTTAAGCACTTACTGAATAAATTTGCTGTTAGAGAGGTCTTGAAAAGCACCCTCACCATTGCCCAAGCCAAATGCTCGCAATACACCATCACTCTTACAACACTACATCCACAGACCATGATGGCAATCCTAAATTACCATATGTTCAACTTTAGCTTCCATTTGTTCAACATTAGCTGATGCCACTTAAAACCCAATATTGGATGGAAATGGGTTATACATGATTTGGTGTGAATCTTTCCCCTATATGTATTTGGGGCAGTATAATAGGCTTTATGGAGAAGGAATTTCTGCCAGCAAGAAAAGAAAAATTAAAACTTCTACTTATGCATCCCCTTGCGGTCCCTTATACACGATGGGGAAATTTTAGTTGAGCCTGACCAAAACTCAAGACAACAAGTCTGCATTGTTGCTACTCAATACCTCCGTCGATGAAGAACACAAACATGGATACAGCCATGGTAGTGCCAAGCTACAGCCGACAGAACAGGCACCATCACCAGCTGTAACGGAAGAAAATGGGCCCCAGGATGAAAAAGTCCAACATTTCCAGGATGAACATGGACACCAGAATAAAAACGTCTAGAATATCCAATATTTCCAGGATGAATACGTCCAGGCTGTCCAGTATTTCCAGGATGAACAAGGACACCAGAATGAACGTGGACACGGGGATGAAAATGTCCACGCCAAGGATGAACAAGGACACTAGGATGAACATGTCAAGGATGTTCAACATGTTCAGGATGACCATGGACATCAAATAAAAATGTCTAAAGTGTCCAGGATAAACACATTCACCAGGATGACCATACCATGTTCAGGATGATCAGGTCCATGACGTCCAATATATGCAGGATGGACATGTCCCATCAGAACCCTTGGAAAGGGGTTACCTAGCCTAAATGCCCGCACATCCATCATTGGGAGAGCTACGTAAGGACTTGGAGGACGAGATTACTGAGCCTCCGCCACGTGTGACTGCTCCACCAGGACAGCTAGAAGTGCCAAGACGTGCCTTGCCACGTGGCCGAAATTTCGAATTTGCGGACACGTCTAGTCCGGGACGGGCAGCTTCATCTCACTAGAACCTAAGACATGTCCCATCTCATATGACATGGCCAGGACACACAGAGAAGTGGAAACTGCCTGGCCACAGGGGTGCCATAAGCACCAGATTCTTCCTTCACTCCCTGCTGGCTGGTGTACAACCTGCAGTAACGTAATTTGCTCAGCGTTCATAAAGTTCGTACAAAATGTGATATTGTACTTTGGAAAATGACACTGTGGAGTTTATTAAACTGTCAGTTACATATTCGATCAGTCACTCAATAAACGATGCGATATTACTTTCTCTTGTTTAACAGAAGGAGAATTTCTGACCAGTAAATAAAAGAAAAAATTACCAAGTCTGATCTTTAAGACTATATCAGCATATTTAAAAATTAGGTGGCGGCAAGTGAGAATGGGTGTTCCTTTATTTTATGAATAAACTAGATGTAGGGGAAAAAACTGTTACGAACCTCTCGAGAATCAACTGCATCATTGATCAGTTCAGTCCAGCCAGAAAATGTTGCCTGCAATTAATGTTCCAGTAAATTAAATAACAACATTATTAAAGAGCGAGTGTACGAAAAATAGTATGATGATATACTCACTACTTGAAACAAAGCTAAGTAACCATCCCCCACGTTGTCAAAATTTATCTTCGAATTTTTCCACGTGTAGTTCATCATTTCACAAGTTGTTTGGTTAGGTACAAGGCGAGAGTCAAATTTCTTATCATCATCATCAACACAAGCTGCAAATTTTCCAGCAAATAAGGTTACTCCCATGATTGAGAAAATCAACCAAAATATTAAGCAGACTAATATAACATTAAAAATTCGTGGAATGGCCGTTGTCAAAGAGCCTGCCAAAATCTGCAAAATGAAATAAGGGAAAAGTCAATTAAAACATGTAAATTAAGTCTATATGTGTCATTTGGATTAATCGGATATTTTTTTTCTGAGTGGTATTCCAGTGCCCGTTCACTGTTTGGAACACCCTTTAACCGTATTTCTGTACGGTGACATCAAGTTCAGGGCCTTCGCCTAATGACCAAGCTGTCGACGCGCCATTAAGCCTCATCCCCCCCCCCCTTCGCCTATCTGCCTGCTTGCACCGCCAGTCTTTCTGAAGTGTAGTGACTGCTACAAGCATGAAAATGCAACAGAAGTTAATAAGAGGGAAATCATGCGATGACGAAAACGCAATAGAAAATGGGGGCTTCCAAATGCAACATACTGTCAACGTCAGCCGAGTAATTGTAGGTCTAATGGCCTAATATCAGTGTTGAACATAAGCATGGCCATCTTGTTAGTGCTGGTTGGGTAGTATAGGGATAAAATGATGCTTTGTTTTTTAGGACAGGATCGTAATAGTGAACATGGCTCCGAAAATGCTTCTCATTTTTGCACGAAAGCTCAATGGGAGTGAACACGAACTTGCACTCGTACTCAAGATCTTGAAAAGTAAAAATCATCGTTTATGGTTACGTTCAGAAAGACGTTCTCAAAGCATCAACAGACGCGATGGTCAATATTTGAATTAGTGCTTGAAACGGATGGTGGGTTAATAGTGAGTACTCGTGATGGTGAGTGAGGCCGAAGTTGGTTTTGTTAGTGAACGTATCAGTTTGCCTCAACAACCGTTGTTTTTTCCCCCCCACTGGATTAATGACGATCACTCTTCTACTTGCACGTTACGAAACATTCTGTATTTGAACAGCCCAATTTTGAATTGATCAAAAATTGTCCTAAATCTTTTGTTAACTACTTTTGAACGATAAGAATAAAAATGACAATCCCTTGATAACTACTATGAACGACAAAAATAAAAATGACAAAGTCCAGTGACAAAAACTAAGCTTTGAGGAATCCCTACAAACAGTCTGGTGAGTAAAACATAACCAAGTTGTTAGAGTGCTGGCCTCCAAGTCCAGAACCATTTTCATGCGGTACTCTAAAAAACGACTCTCACAGTGTTTGTATTAGTCCTCGAGGGATTAAAGGTGCATGCTGCAATCTACACGAAGTCACGCCAAAACTTTGATCTGCAGTGTTTAAACCAATTTTTAACTAATTTTTTTAGACGCTATTGAACCAACCAATGTTTTTTTTTGAGCAGAACTGAACCAAACCGCTTGACTTCAGCTGTGAGTGTGATTTGGCATTAGTTATGTTTTGAACGGTTTTACAAGGTATAGCCTACTTGTTAGTTTGTAATGTTGCATTGAGGGATTTCATCGTTGGTTATCGTGCTGTTTAACTTCCACACGCTATCACAAATCAGAACTTGCTTATTCCCTTCCATTCATGAGTTACAGTAAATATGGTTGAGCATTGCCAAACAGATCAGTAAGTAGCTGTAAAATATTTCACTCTTGAATGGTATCAGCATTATGATGAAAACTAAACCAGGCCCTAACCTCTATTCATCTTTATGTTGGGCAACATTTTACGTACGATTCAAAAACATCTCCTTAATATTTATTCACTACCAAATTCTTCCATGGTTGATGCCATGACCTCAGCAAAGTGCGCTTGGTTTTGAAGGTAGGGGCAGACCCCATTTTGCCAACTCAATTTGCGATTTTGCTGACTAGTTTAGATTAAAAAGAAGAAATCACAAAGTAAAGGGTAAACGACGCAAGCAGTCTGCATTAAAGACTGGCCTTGTGAGGATACACAATACACTAATCATAGAAAGAAAGAAAAGATAACTGCCCCGAATGGAACTCGAACCCAGGACTTCCTGTTTACTAGCTGGGCGCTGTAATCAATGTGCTACCGGGGCGGGTTCTGGCTACAAGCTCCAGCCGAGCTAAGTAGCTGTTCAATCTTTCTCAGTGGTGACCTAGAGGTCACAAACATACATACTAGGAGGGAAAGCAACATTTCTTCTTGGCCTCCACCATAGAAATAATGCAAGCAGTAAAAGAGAAAGGTTGAACAGCTACTTAGCTCGGCTGGAGCCTGTAGCCAGAACCCGCCCCGGTAGCGAAGTGGTTAGAGTGCACGGCTAGTAAACGGGAAGTCCTGGGTTCGAGTCCCAGTCTGGCAGTTATCTTTTCTTTCTTTCTCTGATTAGTGTATTGTGTATCCTCACAAGGCCAGGCTTTAATGCAGACTGCTTGCTTCGTTTAGTTTAGATTACTTTAAAAGGGGGCCGACAAACCCAGCTAGGGGATCTGGGGGAGTGCTGTAAGCTCCCCCAGTGGAGTCCCGAGCCAATGGAAGCTGAAAACATTGTAGGCTATTTTAGTACCCTTTTTTGGCTTCCCTCGAGCCCGTTTGTAACATATATTCAAGCAAATTTTGGTTGTGTTCTTAACCCATCTTCAGCATGGCAGGTTTTGGAAAAACTTAATTTACTTTACACATTAAATTAATCAATTGCAGTTTATAAAAATTCATTTTTGTAAATTAATATATTCCCTTAACTAACACTTAACAATTTAGGTCTGTAAATTGTTGGTACTTACATTTCAAATGACGAAAATGTAGCAGAATCTCTAACAAGTTTTGTTTTGGAAATATTTACTTCGCATTTCCACGTTAATTAGGAAGGATTTTAAAATCACAGTGGCGATCTAACAAAAAAAAACTAACAAATGAAACGGCCAACTTAATATTTCCAACTCATTCAATTTTTCCAAGTAAGCACGATTTTCACGAAGCTAATTGTTATTACGACATGAAATGAGAAAGACTTACTGGGTACCCTAAACAAATTTTGTTTTGTACAGATTTAGTTGATGTGTCTGGTTAACTATAAGAAGTAATTTAAATCATGGCAGCGAAGGGCTAACAGAAGGACTAGTAGCAAATCAAATGCCCAACAGTGCACAATATTTTGTGAAGTTGGTTGACATCGTGACTTCAAACGACGAAATCTGGGTGCAGGCCTTAACCAGTTTGGGTTTGTCCTTTGCCTAAGATTTTGAATCAGTTAATGCGTCTTTTAAATCATGGTGGTGCCGGGCTAACAGAAGAAGCACTGCAGTTCTAGCAAACCAAATGGCAGCTTTATTTTTCAGTTTTGCCTCCTATGCATATTTTGGCAAAGCCATTTTTTTCCCGTACGGAACATCCAAGCTTTGGCCAGGGTCCAAGTTTTGGTCTTCAAGGTTTATGTTCGACCCATGCTCGAGTACGCGAGTCAGGTCTGGTCGCCTAACCTACTGAAGGATGTCGATAAAATCGAGTATATTCAGCGGCGGTTTACAAAAACACTACCGGGTTTGCGAAATTTACCCTATCGTCTTCGATTGAAAACTCTCAATTTAGACTCACTCGAACTGAGACGCCTTAAGGCGGACTTAATTTTAACTTATAAAATTCTGCATCATCTATTTCCACTAGACCTGCCTCTATTTGATTTACAAACATTTACAAAAACGCGTGGCACCAGCCTAAAACTCGCCCTGCCAAAGTTCAAGTTAAATTGTCGGAAGTTTTTTTTCTCCTGCCGTGTGGTTCCGGTTTGGAATTCTCTCACCGAAGACCTTGTCTCCGCGCCTTCTGTCTCCCATTTTAGGAAGCTTTTGGGGGGCGTAAACCTACGAAGGTTTCTTTTGAGACCAGAACATTATTTTGGTAAGGGTTGTGATTCATCATGAAACTTAATTTTGATTTTGACTATTTTCACTACTGATTTTTAGGTGCGCTGTTAGTGGCCAGCATGTCTGACCCTTTCTCACCTATTGCAATTCTTGGTGCAATAAATCATATATTATTATCCCTGAACTGGCATAAGTCAGTAACTTGACTAAAGATTTGACAACACTAAAAAGTAAAAAGACCGCATCCTAACGGACATCCGCATCCTTAACAAGTTTGGTTTTATACTTTGCTTAAGTTTCTGCACAAGTTAATGCACATTTTAAATCATGGTGGTGCCGGTCTAACAGATGAAACACTGCAGTTCTAGCAAACCAAATGGCAGCTCCATTTTTCAGTTTTGCCTGCTATGCATATTTTGGCAAGCCCTTTTTCCCCCGTCCGGAACATCCCTGAACTGGCACCAGTCAGTAACTTTACTAAAGATTTGACGACACTAAAAATGAAAAAGACCGCATCCTAACTGACATCCGCATCCTTAACAAGTTTGGTTTTATACTTTGCTTAAGTTTCTGCACCAGTTAATGCACATTTTAAATCATGGTGGTGCTGGTCTAACAGACGAAGCACTGCAGTTCTAGCAAACCAAACGGCAGCTCCGTTATTCAGTTTTGCCTGCTACACGTATTTTGGCAAAGCCCTTTTTTCCCCGTCCGGAACATCCCTGAACCTGCGTCAGTCATTAACTTTACTAAAAATTTGAGAAAACTAAAAAGGAAAAAGACCGCATCCTAACTGACTGAATGACAATTATTAATTAACAATTCGATTTTGCCAACTTTGTCTTTTTGGACGATTGGCAAGGTCACCTCCCAGTCGCTGCAGCCCTACACCACGCCAAGAAGCAACTTGGTCAATTTACTTGTATTTCCAGCTCAAGAAGTTGGGTGTTTAGGCAAAATAGTACTACATTATAAAAGTTCATTGATTACAAGTGAATTTAAAAAAGTAATTTTGAATAAACATTTTTCTTGAACTGCGAGGAGCCTGTACATGCACAACGTCCTTTGAAGTAGATAAGACTTACTCATACCTGCAGTGTATCAGTACACCGATTTTGGTAGTGTGTATCGCATTCTGTGAGTTATTCACCACCCACAAACTAAACAAACAAACCTTCCACCCTTCTAGTTTGTCATTGCTGAACGATTTTTTTGTTACCATTAGCAGGCTGTAGAATATAACTCAACTCAAAAGGGATGGTAGAGCACGAACTGGTTTTAGACATTACCTAAACGTCTTTACAACAGGTACAGCATCCTTAAAGTAGATGATGTGATGAAAAGTTACCTGAGCTTAGTGTAATAGCTGCGCATTGTAGCAGTACCTTGAACTAGCTCAGTTTAAGTTTAAATTAATTTTATTTGTAACTGGGAACAAAATTCAGAAATAAACGTAAACCAGTGGTTAGTTTTTTATTTGTATGAATAGGTTATGATTCAAATACATGCCGTTCAATGCAAGGTTTATTTACTTACCTTTACATGAGGAATTCTCCGTGTCAATCGTAAGGAACGAGGTGCTCGTAAAACTCTTAGGTAATAAGCATTTCCTCCTTCAAAAAATAGGGCACTAAGAAAACTAATCATGGATAACTGCAATAGAAATAGGTATATTAATTATTAAAACATACCAACAAACTGCAATACTGTGAAAAAAGTTGTAGCGTTTTTTTCTTAATGAAATTAAAATTTCAAACTCAACAACACTTCCATTTATCTTCGGGCAAAAATAGCCTAATTACCAAGACACAATTGCAGCAGTAATGTAAATACACTAAAATACCACGGACACCTGGTTGATTTTAGTTTTTGTTTGCCCTAACGAAAATATACGTTACCTTTTTTAACATGGCAGTTTTCCCCCATGGAGCTCTATTATCCCTAGCTTGAAAGTTGGCTTCCCTGCTGGTCTCGTAACTCACAGTGTAAGACAGGAACTGGATCCGCCTATTTTAAGCGATCCACAGTGGATCGCAGCATATTTCTTCCAACCCTCAGGAACCTAGTCCATCGAGGAAAGGCTGGTCTCGTAACTCACAGTGTAAGACAGGAACTGGATCCGCCTATTTTAAGCGATCCGCAGTGGATCGCAGCATATTTCTTCCAACCCTCAGGAACCTAGTCCATCGAGGAAAGGCTTGAGTGGGTAAAAGGTAATGTCCATTTTCGTTAGGGCAAACAAAAACTAAAATCAATCAGGTGTCTCTGGTATTTTAGTGTTTGGCGGGCTAGGTTCAGAGTACCCACGTTACGAGCCGACAGCCCCATGGCCAGGGGTAAAAACAAATGGTTCGACACCAAGGGGAAGATAGAGTTGCAATGATTAACATGCTAAACTACCTTTGGACGGGAAGCATGAAGACAATCTTGGGTCTTTGCCGTAGGTGTTGGAGGAAGGCCAGAATCGATGAGGCGACTTGCGTCTGTGGACAAGGTAGTCTTGTGAAACGTGAAACGATGAAAACGTTGGCCGAATAGTCAATAAGACGGATCGTACAGTCGAGGTTAGCGCAAAAATCATGCAGAAGGAAAGTCGTTGGCGAATAGAGACAACGAAGTCTGGTAGGGTCGGCGGGATCAAAGTCAAGGTGAATCCTAATTCGGCCGAGGATAGGTGGCAGGGACCTTGGTAAGTACATAGCGGGAAGCAGCGGAGAATGCAGATGTCGAGGAGAAGCACACCGATCCCCCGTCGAACCGTAGTTGAGAATCGAATTTACATGGCGAAACAGGAGCAGAAATGTATATGGTGAAAGGATGTTAAAAGGAAGAGGGAACCGTAACGAAACGTCGGGGAAGCGTATTGTGAAGCCTGAAGATCAGTAGGAATCGTCCAGAATTCAGGCATGTCAGTCGTAGTACTGTTTAGAGACACTGTCGTTCGATGACCATTGACTTGTTGAGGTAGTTAATGAAAGTTGATAGTAGAAATAGGAAACCGGATGAGGAGCAGTAATCCCAGGCCAGGAAGTGGAATTCGGAACCGGGAGCAGAGCCCCTCGCGGTCCGGAATGGCTTTGAAAGAAAAGATGTGATTGAAACGTATAGCAAATCTTTAAGGAAACACCCAGAATCCTAAGGCGACGCCTTTAGCCTTTTGCCGGCATGAAGAACAAGGCAGAAATCGGGTAGAGGTGTCGGTGTGATTGACAATTCCAGTGAAAACAGGTAGGAAGTAGGATGCGTCATCGAACTGCCAAAACGAGTAAGACGACAAGGTTTGGCAGGCAGGCGAAGCGGCTGCTTGAGACCAAGCAGTTTTCAATGAATTGGGCGGAATCGAGGCTTCATAGTTGGCAAGCGCTGAAGCAGTAGAAGGCTCATGCAGGGAATGCAAAGGAACCGGGTCCGTGGATGGCGGAGCAGGACCCAACGTTGGAAACGATCATGCTGGAGAGGGCAGAACTGGTCCAGAAGATGCGGCTGGATGATCCAAGGTCGGCGTGAAGAAGGGCCCAGCCATGGCTGATGGGTCTTGATAAGGTGACGGCAATGGCGAAGAGGTGGCCTCATACAATTGATGAACAGTGGAAGCGATGGAGATTCCTACCGAGAACGGGAAGCGTGAGGGGATCGAAGCCGAAGCGCCGCCGAAACCTCATGGGGACGTTGAGTGTGTGAGCGACTACATTAAAAGAATGCCATGGCGGTGACGAAGGAAGGGGTAACAACCAAGGAAGTTTACGTCGTAAGATAAAATAGTTCATCTTGAGCTTAAGGTATCGGACTCGCGAAATGTCCAAACCATTTGAAAGAGTGATTGATCCAGATTGAAGAGTTAAATTTTGGTCTTGGCACAAAGCAACCGAGGATCGAAGCACTGAATTTTCAGATCGAAGCGTTACAAGTTCATTTGAGAAACTCTCGGGCCAGGACAGAACAAAACGGATGTTGAAAACGACGAGGTTTTCGATGTTCCGGGCGGAAAGTTGTAGACCTCGAATAAGGGCAGCCTTGATTGAAGATGCAGGCAGGAATGGAGTTGGATCGGAGGATGGCGATGTTACTGCGCCCTTGATAATGGATGGAGCGGCCCGAAGTGGTGAATCGATGGTGGATGAGACATTAGGCACGTACCAACTCGGTAGTGGATGCAGCCAGCATTGGAACCGTTCCTCGGGGCGGAATCGGTGCTCGAGGAGGCCGTGTTGGGGTAAGTCGTGTTGGGGCCATGAGGAACCAGACATTCTTTATTCTGATTCCCTTCTTTGGAAAGAACATAGGCCGTGGGGGACGGAACCAGAAGAACCTTGGATCCCACTAAGCGCAGCTGCAGATGAAGGCGGAATCATTTTCGAAGTTGGTAAACCGGAGGGAGGGAGACTGATAGTTTACGGGAGTTCTTTTTGATGCCGCTGGCAATCTGCCCGCAGCTGAGAACTTCCTTCACAGTGGCGGATTTCTTTCCGTTTGGTTGGGGAAATCTGGATACAGATAGTACATAGAAGGTCCAGACCGTTGCATGCACGATGATGTTGACAGCAAGGATGGGGATCGAAATGTTGTTTTGTGCCTGCTGCAAAACCGAGACACACAAATGGCTTGGGGTCAGGAACATTGGCGACCAGAGAGGGAGGTAGCGGGTCTTCGGGAGACGAGGAGCCGGAAAACATGGTGAACGTCGATTCGTATGAACAAAGCCGTTAAGAAGACCATTATGATTTGAAACTGCATGCCGCAAGTGAGGTGCCGTCTGGTGGCAGCGCACAGAAAGAGACTGAGAACCCAGATGCAACTCACTGCATCAGTGAGGAATCGGAAGTGGTAAGGCACCATTGCTGCTGGCAATATACCCCCTCTACCAGAGGCATGTGAAAAGAGAGACTGAAGGATCAGGAGGAAGAAGCGTTATCGTGATGGGAATCGGAAGCAGGCAGGAACCCACGGCGGAGCTAGAGGCCATTGATGAGAAGGATAGAGAGACTTCCACATCCATCTGGAATCGGTGCGAAAGGACCATTTGTTGTCGAATCCAAAAACGTTCTGGTGACGAGATTTACGATGAAGGGTCGAAGACATCAATTCGGCATCTGATGGAGAATGAAGACGAAGAGCAGGATCGTGTTTTGTGGTCGGAGCATGGTGAATGACAAGACAGGAATTCTCTGAGTCCTTATCCATCCTGTATCCAATGTAATGTAAGAATCGATCAGAAGAGAAAACACTTGCGGAGCAAAGACAGTCGGAAGTGAGCCTGTGGCTGCAGTAACCATGTGTGATCAAAGGGAAGACCAACCGATTTCCGGAGCAATGAGGTAGAGGCAAGGAACCGAGAAGAAATTGTAACTTTTGTCAGCCGTGATGGTCAACGAGAACAGGTGTGAAGACAGGCTCGTTGCAATCTTGACTTCAAACTTTCTGTAATCGACGAATAAGCCTACGGAGAGCCATTATGGGAAATGGATCGTGAGGATCGCAGGACGGATTAATAGAGACACTACGGCGATGCTGGGGAATCGTACTGTCCTGACAATGTGGCAGCATGGAACGGCAAAAGATTGGCAGTACAAGATCGATGATGGAGGGAAACGGAGGCATCAGTGTGAGGTGGCGGCTTGGAAAGACAGATCGGGATGGTCTTCTGGTGAAGGGGTCTGATACCAGGTAGAAGCGGGAATGGTGCCCGATACACCTGAAGCAGCGAACGAGAGTGAAGAGGTAAGAAGTCTGCTGAATCCGGTCTCGAGGAATCGGAGGACCACGGTTCATGGCAAAAGAGAGTACAAGATGGAGAGGGAACCGAGCCAGAAATGACAGGAACCAGAGGTGGTGGTCTAGATGGTCCAGGGAAGCAGCAATCGATAGGTTTGTTGACGGAATACAGAACTGTCATTGGAACCGAGGAAAAGGAATCGGTAATCGAACACCCGTCGGTGGAGAAAACCTTGGAGGAAGACTAGGTGATCCCCTAGAGGCGTCGAAGTAATCGGTGAAGGGAGGATCGGTCTGCAGAGACACTGATGAGGTCCGAACCGGCGGAACGACCCAAGAGAATGGAATTCTTGAAGAAGCTTTGGAAAATGTGGGAAGGAGGTTGAAGTGACAGGCAGATCGTCCCAATGCGCTGCGGTCGTCTACTTCTGTAGACCAGGTGTGGCTTCGGTGAAATGCGAACCGTAATGACTGTAAGAAACGTTTGGTCCTGCTGGGATTTGGGATGGGGAAAATACTTCATAAGCTAGGTTTAAAGGGTTAAAGCCATGTGGAAACGGGTCCATCAGAGGATTTTTTTTAATTTAGTGTAGCATAAATTTGTTCTTAAGCCTAACAAAGTTTTTACATTGGTTCCTTAATGTTAAGAGTTTTGCAGTTCTCAATAAAAACCTATTTGAAACAGTTTGGTGATGAAAGGTAAAAAAAAAATGTCGTCTACCCCTTTCTTCTCCCACCCCCTCCCTAAAAAACGGATTGTCCCCATTAGAGATTGCTGCCTGGGCCAATTCGCCCTAGTGCATGTATGCACTAACACTGCACTAAGTCACTCATTGATAATTTATCTTGGAAATCTGTACAATTTCGTTTGGGGTCTAATATTAAAAAAGAAAACCCCATATTAACTTTTACTGTGTGCTAAAATTTAGCCATCTTGACTCATCCCTGGTGAAACTCACCAATTAAAATTCACAGCTTTCACACAGCCTTCACATTTGACCTTACTTTTGTTTCACTAGTTCTAGAAAGTGAATGAAGTTTTGCGAGCATGCTTAAAAGCCGGTTGACACCAAATTAGGATTGCATCATTTAGGCCTATCGAGTTCTCTCTCGCAGGAAGCAAAGGAATGCACAAAGCAAACCTTTTAAACTCAACAAACAATCCACGTGACTCCTTAGTTATTGAGCGAAAATTTGGTACGTCCTTGTGCACCTGGAAACAAGCTGTAAAGATTAACGATATTAGTGTCAATAGATGGCGCCAGGGGATTTTCTTTATATTTTTCTGTGGCGCCATCTAGTGACATCAGTATCGTTAATGTTTACAGTGTGTTTCCAGGTGCACGTGGGCGTACCAAATTTTTACTGAATAATTAAGGAGTCTCGTGGCTTGTTTGTTGAGTTTTAAAGTTTTGCTATGTGCACTCCTGTGCTTCCTGCGAGAGAGAACTCGATAGGCCTAGATGCTGTAATGCTAATTGGGGGGGGGGGGGATTGAGGCTTAATGGCGCGTCGACAACTTGGTCATTAGCGCCAACCTCAGTCACAGTGCAGTGGTCCGGGTTGCCACTGCACCACACATTACAGAGATGTTATTCAAACCCCTAATCTAAATCTTGTCATACATCTGTACCTCCTGCAAAAATTGAAAAACACCGGACAGGAGGACAGACTTATCGCCCAACTGACGCGCAATGTCATGCGGAAGATGGAACCGACGACGAACACCATCAAGATGGCGACAATCAACAAGTAAGTGCCGGACCGTAAGTGGCCGTCGACACCAAGAACATTCAGGAGGATCAACCACCCGCAAAAGGAAACAGTGAGTAAGTCGGGTGTGACCAATTCGCAAACGGGCCAACACAACCTCCTCACGGCGACTGCGGCGACACGCCGAGTGCCACTCCTCGACAGTGCCTTTAATGGCCCGTAACTTATTACCGTCCTGTCTGTCCCACAAGGTTTGCCAAAAAGCGTGTAACCTCAGACGCAGAGTTGGAAAGGCATCTGAGGGAACAAGGCTGAGATCCCTACCGAGAGGGCCAGAAAGGGCCCCTTTCGCAGCAGAATCAGCAATGCTAATTTGGTGGCAACCGGTCTTTAAATAGAGTACAACTGAATGACTGACATGTATAAACTTAAGGAAGTTTAAAAAAAAAAAAACTCGTATTATGTAATCCAGAATTCGTCGGTAATTCTGAATGTGACACTGACTAGCCTACCAGTATACCAATAAACAACACCGGTAGCCACCTGGTATGAGTTAAACAGAGATTAATATTAAAAAAAAAGGCAGTTATTGCAAAGCAAGTCTTCTTGTAATAACTGCATACATAATCCAAGGCGATACATTTTTGGCATAAATTTATGATTGACGGAATAGTGACAAAAATTAGTTTAAAAAAAGTTGGAATTGTAGCCCCATTATGGCTTTTAAGAAATGCCACTTTCAATCATGTTTCGCTCATGCTGGCTGGCTGTTCCCAGTGTCGCATATACAGTGCGTCTGTGTACGTGCATTTTTGGAAACTGATTCCACCTCCACTCCCCACCCTTACTATCCCACACACACAAAAATAAAAATCGGCAACATGGCTAGTATTCTTTAACGAGCGTCTTACTGCTTCAAATGCATCACCTATATCGTTGAATGCAACGTTTCTTATATCATATTCTTATAGGAGTCTCATTTTTGACCACTGTTGTGTATACTTCTTTTTAAAGTCTTTTATAATAATCGAATGAAGTTGCGGGATTTTTTTATTTACGTATTTTTGAAACTGTTTCAAATTCGTGAAACGTTTTTATTTTTAACAAAGTAACGGAAGCACGAAGCATAAAACGAGATAAAGATACCTTATATTTCGAACCAATGTGGATAGGTTGGCTTCATTATTAAAAAACAAAAACGTACGAATAGAGTGTGTCGCCAGATATCCTACATTTAGAAGTAGTGTGTTCCGCTTGGCTTCATTATTCAAAGATAAAAATGAAAAAAAATAAATAAATAAAAACGTAGGAACGGGGTACATCAAGGACGTATCACCTGATGCCTTATATTTTGAAGCAATGTGGCCGAGATTGGTTCATTATTCAAAAATAAAATAAAAAACGTAGGAACGGAGTACATCACAGACGTGTCGCCAGAAACCTTATATTTTGAAGGAATGTGGCGAGATTAGTTTCATTATTCAAAGATAAAAATAACAAAATATATAAATGTAAGAATGGGATACATCACGGACATGTCACCAAATATCTTTTATTCCGAAGCAATGTGGATAGGTTGGTTTCATTGTTCAAAGATAAAAATAAAAAAATAAATAAATGTAGGAACGGAGAACATCACAGACGCGTCACCAGAAACCTTTTATTTTGAAGTAATGTGGATAGGTTGGCGTCATTATTCAAAGATAAAAAGTAAAAAATAAATAAAAACATAGGAACGTGGTACATCACAGATGTGTCGCCACATTATATTTCGAAACAATGTGGTTAGGTTGGCTTCATTCCCTTCTTTATCCTTTTGCCTTAGAGTCGCAGTTAATTGTATATTATTATCATTATTATTATTATTATTATTTATTAGCTATTTATGGGTGGATTTTTAAGATCGTGTGTTTAAGTCTGCGTAAAAACAAAAGCCAGAACGGTGCACAAAAATTCACACGCGTTGTGAAGGTTCAGAGTAGTGAGCACTCAGTGTGCATTTTTAAATTTAAAAAAAAATTACCAAGGCAAGTTATCAAACTGGAACCAGATACATCGAGGGTAAAAGGAGGTAACCAGTGGGTAAATGATCAATATTAAAAGGGTCCATAAACCTTAGGCTATATACAGTATATACAGTACAAATGAATTTAAGCCAGTTATATGAAAGACTGACAACAGGAATACTCTTCCCAGCGAATGGAGGTTGGCTTTGATCGATGTGGCCGCTTGGCGCTTGTTTGCTTTTGATTGGGAATTCCCATTTAGTAACACAGAGTTTGGGCAAAATTGGGACTTTTTAAAACTGTTCAATTTCATACTGTCAAGTGTAATGTGACTGAGAACAAAATGCAGAAAGTTTGTGATTAAATCTGGCACAATAGGGACGAGATTCCTTTATGTAAATTTGGTTTAGTGGTTCCAATACAGGTTTCATATTTCTCCATTTTTCAGATCAAAGTAATTTCTGATCAGTTGGTTTTACGGGTATTGTTAATTGTTTGGTAATGGGTGCAGAGGAGGATACACATGATTCTTTATAAGGCAAGTTACTTACGAAGAGGCTCTGTAAATTCCTTGAAAGTGTGGGATGCTTAAAACATTTTTGGGTTTCATTGAATCAGATTTTTGCTTATAAAACCACTTGGATCGAGTAGTTGGCTCAACAAATTATACGCAAAATGCTTTTCATGTGTTTTTGCATGGTGGTCGTAATTTCTTTCCTCAAGAAATGACTTTTTGGTAGTATGGACAAAAATTAGCCTAGCCACATTGTTGACAACGTTCGTTAAAAAAAACTACATGTTTTGAAGCACGTAGTTGGTCTCCTAACATGTGTGAATTCGATGTGTCATTTTCTTTTACATGATAATTGCCTGAGTCATTGACTGCTTCTACCCTTGAGGGGTGGTAGGTGTTTAGGAATTCCAACACTATTTATTTTAATCAATTCCATAAGTGGTGCTGACGAGTCATCCACGTATTCTGCATAGTAATCTGAGCCGGGAAAACGTTGGGTATGGCATTTGACTTTTTCCATTTTGTTTTAGGCTGTCAAAGGAGGATGAGTGGCGCCCGAAAGTTTAGTGTACAATAAACTGCCAGATTTTTTTTCTTTAAAGAGAAGGGGGAAAAAAAGAATGAAGATTTACTCACCAAATGAACTATAACGTCTAGCCAATGCCATGGTTCTTTAAAGTAGGTTTTGAACCCAAGTGACAACAACGAGAGAGATATGTCACTGATAAACACCAATTCAAGGATTACGTCAACGTACTTCGAATAGTATCTGATCACGGGTTCATGTTCGGCAGCCTGGAAGTTGGAAGTTAGGAAGTTAAAAAAAAATCATTACAGAAGTAATTAGATTTTGGTAGGTGGTAGTGGAAAAAAATTAAGAATTCTAAAAGCCTTACTAAAGCCACGCAGCTGATTATAATCCAAATGAAAATAAACAGCTTATAGCAAATGTGATCCTGGATTCTTCCTGCTTTTGCCCGAGCTTTCATCCATGTATCCCAAAGGTCATTATGATTTCCTCGGCACCATGGTATATAATGATAACACCTGTCTGGGCAACAACGCTCAATTTCTTCTTCTTCATCTTCCTCTACTTCTTCACCTTGTTCTTTATCCGTCATTTGTTCATCCATGCATTCCTTCCCTAGATCTTTATCGATGAGATCATCACCTTGGTCTGTACCAGTGTGTTCATCGTCTTGTTCTTTAGCGTTGTCATCGTCACCAAGTTCTCCTTCATTGTGTCGTTGTTTTTCATTGTTTGCTTCATCCCCTTTTTTCTTAATGGTTTCTCCGTCCCCTCGATCTTTATCCTTGTGTTCATCACTTTTTTCTTCATTCGTGCACTTTTCATCGTTTAACCCTTTCCACTTATTTTCTTCCTCATCCACGTTTTTGTTTCCCTGTTCCTCATTTATCAGTCCGTCAATATCACTTACTTCATCACTGTAATATTTATTGGTCTTGTTTTCACACTTCTCGTCTATTTCCATGTTTTCTTCTTCTTTCTTTCCTTGCAGCATAATTTCATGTTCTTTGGATGTTGCATTATCTTGTACCTTTTGTAGCAATGTCTCATCATTGTTTAATTTGCAACCGCTGTGATGTTCTACTTTTGGTGAAGTGTTAGTTTTGGAGCCATTCACTGCTTCTTCGTCTTCTGTCATAGGTACTTGGAATTTCTAAAATAAAACATTAAAAACCTAATGAGAAGAAAAATACAATCAAAACTGCTTTTACTTCTAAATAAAATCCGCGTGAGGCACATAACGCAACAACAGTTTTTCAAAATATTCAGCAAGATAAAGTACTTATTCAATGACGCTCAAATCCAAAAGTTTACAAAATACTTCTCAGTATTGTGAAATGCTAAACGCGAATTTTCGAGCGGCAGATTTGACCGAAACTAGGCAGATTTGACCGAAAATATCAGTCAGGAGTTGGGTGATCAACTCACTCAAAAATGGCATAAAGCACAGGAAAATCAAAAACGGCACGAATCACAAGAAAAGCACGAAAAAGCGATAAGAGAACTACTCTCTAGGTACAGCAGGCTACGACGACCGCCGGATTTGAATAGTGAACGCGAGGTGACTCTGTTTTGATGTGGCTGCGGCAGTTATGTAAATAGAACTCGCACGAGGAGAGCCTGATGATGACACGAGGACTGAAACAGCACACCTACTTTCGGTCAAATCTGCCTGTCGAAAATTCGATTTTAGCGTTTCACAATACTGAGAAGTATTTTGTAAACTTTTGGATTTGAGCGTCATTGAAGAAGTATTTTATTTATAAGAACATCCAAAGTAACATGGTGAGTTTTTCATTCAGCAAGATATATCTCATCCTGACTGTTCTAACGGATGAGATATATCTACCTAGGGCACTTTTAATTTAAGAGAAAATTGTGTTACATCATTTTCTGTCATCCCTCCCCTTTTGCTACCTACTCCCCTTTGCCACTTGGGCAAACGATTTTGTTGCTGAACATTGATTTTTTTAAAGCTATGGTTACAAAAGCACTTCAACGATCCAATAGGAAGATAGTACTGGCAGCAAGGTGGCAAAGTATTAGACAGTCCGGAAATTAACTATCCAAGTGAAAACGGAAATATTGGTGTAAGCTTGAGGAAAAGTAGGCGTTACAAACAGCAGCATGCAGGAAAGAATGGCGCTGGCATTAAGGCAACCTCACCACCATGCCATTGTGTCTGTTTTTTTGTTTGTCACCATCACCGACAAAGCAGTATGAGTATGTACAAAATGGAGATCCTGTCACACTAGTCCGTTTATGAATTGTCTGCTTGCTGACCCCTCTGTTCTCGTTTCACCCAGATTAATGGAATGGAAACGCCCTAATTACAGTATTGTTGAATTTTGTCACTAGTTCTACACAGTACCTTGTGGTTGCACGTACGTTACTGCTAGATCTGTAAGTCGACACTTACTTTTCAGACTTTATATTCTTCCCAAATATCGGTAGGTTATGATCAGGATTTTACGCCTCATTTTGCCCTTAGCACAAAGAACGACCATGAAGCTTTACACGTTGATTGACTGGTGGGCATCTCAACGCAACACAAGCTCGTCATGTTCACAATATACATTCGATGCATCAGATGACGAACATGAAATGACTTTACCTTAAGGGCCCCCGCGCACACAGCGGCCAGGCTACGTGGCCAGGTCGCTGTGGCCAACGAGAATGCTTACGGTGTATGTAGCAACGCGCACTTGGCCGCAGTGGCCAGCCTGTCGCCGCGGCCACTGGGACAGCGGGCGGCGTGCAAGCGGCCACAGGGCGACCACAATTGCTCACGAGTTCATTTTTCATGACGTGATCGAAAATTATCAATGAAAAACGGACGTGGCTGCGTGGCCCGTCGCCGTGTTTTTTGGCGCGACGACCACTAGCCTTGTGACCTGGCCGCTCAGTGCGTTGGTGGCCTTAAGGCGATGCCATACCAGCACGTCACTGCATCCGTCGTCTATTTACATCTCCAAGCAAAAGTCACGATGCAAAACGGAGAGCTCTGCCACAGCGGTCCGCTCTCGACGCTCATCTGCTCGCAGACCCATTTATCCACCTTCGTCAGGTGGAAGCATTGGAATCTCAGAATGGGAAACTATTTAGTTGCACACTGGATCGAGTCAGTCGCGCTGCTAATCAACTTGTGAATGTGCTTGCAATGCTACTAGTTAAGAACACTTTTTGTTTCAGAATTTTCCTTCTCAGCAGC
The DNA here is from genome assembly GCA_023313725.1 of Lithobius niger. NCBI lineage: Eukaryota > Metazoa > Arthropoda > Chilopoda > Lithobiomorpha > Lithobiidae > Lithobius > Lithobius niger. The sequence goes on from JAHWFP010059533.1 coordinate 20,679, forward strand.
CGGTAGTTTTTTATTGTTCGTCGTGCAGCAGCCATCTTCCCTCAGCACCAAGAGAAACAAGCCGGATCTCTTTAGTTTTGAATGGGTGACGAACCAGTAACGTTTGATCGACAATGGACGAAAATTAAAATTTTCGAACGCAGTTAGACACACAGGTTACATTTGACGCATCGCAAGACAAACTTGCCAGTTCATCACGCATCGATTAACACCAAAACTTCCAGGGGAAAGTTTCTCCGAAGGGATTGGAGCATTATTGTGAATGTTGGGAGCGAAATTCGCACAGGATTTTTAGTGGGTGCGGACGAGTCTGTCGTCGTCAGGAAATGGAGCTGGGGCTCGTTGTAGGGTCATGCATTTAGCTGGTTGGAGCAGCCGCGATTGCTGTAATGACGAGAGAGCATTGGTGGTTAGCCGGAATGGAATTTCATTATGAGGAACATGGCTGTTGAAATTATGCAGCGAGGGATAAAATGAATTTGGAAAATGTTGACAGTGAAATGGATTTATGTTATTTGGGTAGAATTTGGTTTGATGGAGGACAAGCACAAATGGAAAGCATGTAAGGTGGTGAGTGTGATCGGTCTTGTGAAAGAGTGCTGATGTTACCAAAAGAGGTGGTTTTTAAAAGCTTGATTCGGGAAATGTCCAAAGGTTGGTGAAATGAACGCACGTTTTGTGTCACTGACCGAGGGTACACGGAGGTTTCTTACGTCGCTTTATCTTACGTCGACGTAGCTTACGTTGATGTAGTGCTTAGAGCGCTTTAAGAACGTCCGTGTAACCACCTAAACCCACTTTCAAGTCGCTTTATCTCAAACCACTTCGATACGTCGACATAAGGAGTTGAAGCGCTTTAACAACCTACGTGTACCCACCTAAAACCCATTTTCTA